>VSTD030000072.1:0-20576 GCA_008808055.3 Sporobolus alterniflorus | reverse complement strand
GTAGCAGCTCAAACAGTTAAAAGCTACAAACTTTGAAATTGGCAAATCCATGTCAAAACTGCGCTTCCCACTAACAATATAAAGATTATGTATAATTTATAACAAGAGTACTACATAGTAATTTGACTTCAGAATAACTTGCAAAGTTGCGCTATACATAATGAGGTATGATTTTCATACCCTGAAGGGTGTTGGTCGTCTCCCAAACATTTCTCTACAATCTGTTTTGCAAAAAGACCTAAAATCCTTTGATCAAGCTTCTTTGCAGGAAACTGCATATGTTACACATAAATGAAGACCAAACAGAAAGAAAAGATATTGCACATTTTGCAACCCAGAAAGTCATGATATGTGAGCAACAAATTACAGTTTCACATGATATAATCAGCTGAATACATCGACTCACTTGAGTATGCGGTAGAATACATCATAGAAAATACATAATAAAAACCTATCCAAGAATGTGTAAAAAGTCAATAACCATACTCCAATCTTATGTTGTGGTGCTCTTAGCTAAGTATCCAATTGATTACAACCAATATGGCAATATCTCTCAGCATGCTTTGCAAATGCTACCCCAACCAGATATAGTATTGTACGAACTTAGGAATATAGCTTCACTTTGCAAGCATTCATCGATGTAATACTAAGGATTTCTTTGTTACTGAGAAGCATTATTTATATTGCTGTCTTTATAACCATGTTTTGTTTTCTTAGACATGCATGCTATGCATTGTTCTTCCCATCCATTAGGTATTTCCTCAACAGATCACCACATATGAATGTACTGACTGTAGCATTGTAAGTCATGGGAAAGCTCAATAAACTAGACAGAAGCCTTACATTGTACTTCTGGTAGCCTGAATCACCCAACCCAAACACTGCATAACGGACCCCCTCAAGCCATTGCCTGCTCAGATCCTTCCGAAGAAAGTACCTCCAAAAACCCTGCAAGAAAAATTGAAGCCCGAATTTGCCAATTAGCAACCCATTGGATAGGAAGCTATCAATCCAAAGGGAGCAAAATATCCAGACCTTCATGGAAACCTCGATGAACGATCGGCGGGCGGGCGACCGGCGGGCATGGGAGCTAGGGTGGGCGGGTGGGCGGGTGGACGGCTGGCGGGCGTGGGAGCTAAGCAGGCAGGCGGCCGGTGGCAGAGGGAACTAGGGCGCGAGGTGTGTCTTGGGCACGAGGGAGATAAGGTGTCAGGGGCGTGGGGGCGCAACGGGCTTTGGGCGAGCGGAGCGTGACCGGGGTAGGGCGGGGCGCAACACTGAAGACCAAAGGGGCGAGCGGGGCGCGGCCGGGGCAGGGCGGAGCTTGGTGCTGAAGAAGCGGCGGCGGGCGCTGAAGAAAGGAAGAAGGTGAAAAACGCGAAGACCGAACGAAAAACCGGGCGGGAGAGACGGGGCCGAACGCGCGACAATGAAAATCCAGGCGCTGAAGGAATTATGTTCCTCGGGCCATGCACAGTGGGCGAGCAACATAACGACGCCCATTATGTTCCTCAGTTTGGACATAAGTTATGTACTTGGGGATCTGGTGTAGCTGAGGATTATAAGAGTCCACCTTATATTTATAAGTCTATTGATGTAAATAAGTTATGTACATCAGTTTTTAAACTGAGGAATATATTTTAAAATATGATCGTTGGCCCTGAGGAATATAAGTCTTTTTCTGTAGTGATGGCACGTTGTAAATCCTCCTTCCTGACGCGTCAACTGTCGGTATTTTTTTCATTGGCAAGAAAAAAAGGTGATCAAGATCATGCGTTTCAGTTTTGATATGGTCTTATGAACTACAGAGCACACTATGTTCTATCCTGGTTCAGGCCCCTCCTAAGAGGTAATAATCCTACATCCAGCGATTTGATATTAAAGATGAATAGAGTTTACAATAAGGTGAGTAGAGAGCTTGAGAAGTTCACATGGTGAAAAGGGAGAATGATCTTGTGTCCCCCTGCCTGAAGGTTAAGGGCCTTTTATCGGTCAGGAGGCGGCCAAATAACTATGATCTAATTATTTATACAATCACGAAGGCATTTACATGACCAGTGGGGCCTAAATCTTGATAAGGTCGGTTGGAGCTTTTATAGTGTTCTTCTCTACTCCTAGGCTTTCTGGATGCTAAGTTAGACGATGCCCAGGACGTTTCTTGGAGAGGTAGCTTCATGGCGTTGCTTTACTTAGCAGCTAAGCCATCACACGTGGGGTTCGATGTGGACGGGTTAGCCTATCCTATGCACTGTCCTACGGTTCGTAGCTGCCAGACAAGGGGACAAGGCCTTCCACCAGGCGTTGTCCTATCTTATCACTGCAGCAGGCGGTGGCGTCTTTCAGGGGATGTGAAGCTCCCCGGGCTAGGATATTTATTGGAGAGTTGACCGCTTCAGTACCTGCAACACCGAATCTTACATGTGGTAAATCATTTCTACCAAGGGGTGCTTATCCTCTGACAGAGTCATCATGGTATTTATGTGTGTATTCCTGGTCTTGCTGCTACATCAGGTGATGACGGGACGGATTTAGTACTCGAGTATATGTTGTCAGATGCGCGTGGGCTCCTGCGGCTACGTCCCTTTGTGCCAGGATCATGTAGTCACTGCTT
The DNA here is from genome assembly GCA_008808055.3 of Sporobolus alterniflorus. Classification (NCBI taxonomy): domain Eukaryota; kingdom Viridiplantae; phylum Streptophyta; class Magnoliopsida; order Poales; family Poaceae; genus Sporobolus; species Sporobolus alterniflorus. The sequence goes on along the minus strand of VSTD030000072.1, from coordinate 17,965 downwards.
CCTGAGGCCCATGGTCGGCAATGCTTATCTGTTTGCGGGAAGCCCATGGGTGCGTTCCACCGGGGACCCGGGTTCCTTCCCCGGGTCGACGAGAGAGGTTGGAAGGGTTGTCAGGTGATAAATCATGGCTGGCCATGCTAATCGTATGGTGGAAAAGCGATCGTGCAGATTACTCCCAGGATTGATTTGTTTTAGGATCGTGGCCCCTCCTATTAAGCCTGGAGTGGTGGGGTCGTTTTCCTGGTACAGGGTGTATGGTTCCCTAGCCGTTTGCCGTTGAAGGGAACCGGTTGTATCCAGAATTTTAGGTCATAACCTGCGACCCGCGGTATCCGGGGTACTTTAACCTGACATAAGGTAAATTATCCTCTTAGCCCTGAAGACATTGTTCAGTTAGTAGATGTGTCAGTTGCAAGTAAAACGTCACTAATCTAACCCAATTCACGCGTGTGGTGGCTGAGCATATGTGTAACACGTTAGACTCTTTCAAACAAGACCTGAATAGCAGTCTGCCTAGGCAGGTGAGAGCGGTGGTGCAGCAGATCCATAGGGAGGCTCAAGGGAAGCAGCTAGAAGGGTCACCTAACATGTTTAACCTGGGGGGGGGTCATCGAGCTAGGGGAATCAGGGCACCCTTGCCAACGTTAGGCAGCCTAGCCTGGGGGTAAACTTGAACCTGCAGCAGCCCTTTTACCAAACGATGGCATACGGGCCAAACATGTCACCCATGGGGAGTGGTGTACCGCATGGACCTATCATGGACGTTTTGTTCCCAAGGACACCAGCCCCCAACACATTCAACGCTAGGCCAGATGGGGAGATGACTGATGGGGTACGAGAGAAGATAGCAAGAACTCTTAGGGAATTTGAGTTCACTCTGAAGGGGTGTGCTCAGGTGTACCAAAAATTGTACCCAGATTACTTCGATAGATTCCTTACCCAAAGGGTTTTAGAGTTCCTGATTTTGTTAATCACCAGGGATGATGCTAAGACTACGTATGAATATGTAGGGCAGTTTCTAGAGTAGGTAAACGACATTGGGATAATCGACGTTCATAAAGTCAAACTCTTTCCATTGTCATTATCAAATACTGCTTTCAACTGTTTTACTTTGTTAACTCCAGACACAATTAACTCTTGGCCATGTCTTGAACAAAAGTTCCACAATTATTTTTATAATTGTGTGGTTGAGTCAAGGTTGTCCGACCTTACTGCAATTAAGCAAAGGCATAGTGAAAGAGTCCCAGGGTACTTGAAAAGGTTTAGGGAAACATGAAACCGGTGCTATAACTTAACCATCAGGGAGAAGGACCTTGCCAATCTTGCTTTTGCAGGTTTGTCATCCTACTTAAAAGAGAAATTGGAAGGGCAGGAGTTTTTTGATGTAAATCAAGTGCTTTAGCGAGCTGTGGCGCATGAAAATTGTGCTAGGGACCATAAGTTGCACGACCGATTTAAGGAGAATACCTTCAGGGAGAAGCAAAACGTGAATTGCATTAACGAGGAATTGGCTAGTGACGAAGAAGCTGAAGTGTGTGTGGCCGAATGGGTTGACACGCCTAGGGATAAGCTGATATCTTGCTCTTTCTTAAAGCCTAATGCTGTCAAAAAAGGATGAGATGAAATTCACCTTTGACATATCTAAGTGTGACAGATTGTTTGATGTATTGGTTAAGGGAGGGGTGATTAGATTGGCTAAGGGTCATGTCATGCATACTGCTGATGTTTTGGCTAAACAGAGGTACTGTAAGTGGCACGATTCATATTCTCATAGCACTAATGTATGTAACTATTTTCGTTGGTAGGTGCAAACCGCTATAAATGATGGCCGGTTGACTTTGGGCTATGAAAGCAATATGAAATTGGACGTGGATCTGTTTCCAATGAACATGGTGGAACTGGAAGGGAAGAAAGTCCTGGTGCTGACCGATCAAGCGGAATCAACAAAGGGTAAGGACGTGGTGGTCTCCGATGACTTGAGGCACCGTATGATAAAACCACATATTCCTGAGGTTGATGCATGGAAGGAAAACGTGGGGCACAAGCCAATACAGAGAGTCAAGCCAACGTCCAACATGCTCATCGAGAAATACATGAGCCAGCAACAGCATGGTTACCCACCGGCACGGTGAGGGTTTAAGAGGGAGAGATCACCAGGTTATTTCCACGTCTGGGAGGGTCTACAGAATTTCCATACATGGGAAAGGCGGCGGCTGCCAGGTAGGGATGCTGTGTACCATGCACCACAAATCGACAGGAGGAACTATGCATGGAACCGAGCAAACCCAATCACATAGGATCGTCAGGAGAGGCCACCAGCATGGGCAAGTGACACTATTGTTTTGTGTAGTGGAGAAAACATGCGACCAAGAGTGATCGAGGGAGCCGATGATGCCTACGTACTAGTGGGGTGTGTGCCATGCAAGCTCTCCTCAGAAGTGCACGTAGATGGGTGACAAGTCACCGGTCAGGATGTGAGCACAAGTAGCCACCAGGCGGTGGTTGATACGCATGTCTAGGAGGCGAACCTGAAGCAAGCACGGGTCATGTCAGCCAAGGGGTGCGAGGTTGTTGAGCCAGGTTATTCCAACCGGTGAACATAAACCGAAGTGTGGCCCTACGTGGTGGATTTGCGGAGATAGAAGGCAAGAAAATGTTAACCCATCACATGCGGGGGGTTAGCGAAGGGCAGAAGAACCCGAGGGGTAGCTTGGCACGGGAGGATAGCTACAGGAATAGCTTGTCTGTCTGGCATGAGGATAAGATGGCCAACAACATAGCCTGGGTTAACTTGAAGAGGGCATCAGAGCCACGTTGGTGTTCGAGTGACCTTAGCAACACTCAGCGACGACGTCTGTAGAAAATGAGATAGAAGGAAATTAAGGAGAACGGAGGGAAGAGGAGTGTGACCTCTAGTTCAACCAGGTGATGCCAATGGTTAAGGTTAATTGGACATGGAGGGAGAAGAGGCTGGCCAAGGAAGAGGGTGAGAGCAATAGGAGCGGCAATGAAGATGGCCAGGGTGGACGAGAGGAGGATAAGGGCCAACGAAGGAGGTGGAAACCAGGGATCATGTCAGCACGGTTGCAATGGATATTAACATGGTGTTTGTCATACCTAAAGAGTTTTGTGCGCCAGAGAATGAGGTGGCAGCGCTGGCACTAGGAGCTGAGAGGGTTGTGTTTGAGAGACCGGGAGAGGCAGGGAAGCATATGCGGTCGTTATTCATCAAAGGTCACGTTGATAGGAGACCTTTGGGATGTATGATGGTCGACGGTGGTGCGAGCATTAACATAATGCCATTGCACGTGTTTGAGAAGCTGGGACATGTCGTTGCCAGCTGAGGCATGAGGCATAATATAGAAGGAACTTACCGTGGGCAGTAAGACAATGCCGACTTTATTTTTTGTGGTTGATGTAAGGGGACAATACGACATGCTTCTTGGCTGTGACTGGATACACGTGAATGAGTGTGTACCCTCTACATTGCATCAGCACCTGGTGCAGTGGGTGGGCGATCAAGTGGAAGTTATAGAAATAGGTGACTCTGAATGCGTTGCTATGACCGAATCCCATGTGGATGTTCAGGGTGGACGGATGAAGTGCTTAATCGGGTAGGATCTATCAAAATATGACTATATAAGTGTGAGCAAGGAGGGGTTTGTCCCGGTTAGTGTGAAGCTAACGACAAGTGTGACTCAGCTCGTAAGCGACATCATCTAAATGTTAAGCAAAGAGGAGAGTTTGAAGTGGTTGCAGCGGAGGACGGATGAATATCATTCCAACGAGAATGATATAGGAGGATTAGTGGAGGACTTCGATGACATGGGCAAATTAGGCAGTGGGTTTGTATCATCGGACAAGCTGGAGGAGGTTGACATAGGTAACGGGGTTGTCAAACAGCCTACGTACCTGAACGTCAACCTAATCGAGGCATAGAAGGGGAAGATTCTTGAACTGATGAGGGAATTTACCGACTGTTTCACCTGGAGTTACACCGAGATGTCTGACCTCAGTAAAGAGCTGGTGGTGCATCGTTTACCCATCAAGAAGGGCTTCCATCCATACCAGCAGCCTGCAAGGAACTTTAACTCGAAGATAGTCGGTAAAATAAAGGAAGAGGTGGACCGACTACTGCAAGAGGGGTTCGTGCACCCGTGCCATTACACGGAATGGGTGTCCAACGTAGTACTGGTGGAAAAGAAGAATATCAGGAAGATAAGGGTATGAATACCATAAATCGGGCCACACCTAATGATGAATACCCCATGCCCATAGCGGATATGTTAATCAACAACGCGTCAGGAAATAAAGTGATAAGCTTCTTGGATGGTAAAGCGGGTTATAACCAGATTTTCATGGCCGAGGGTGATATCAGCAAAACTGCATTCCGTTGTCCAAGATTTATAGGCCTCTTTGAGTGGGTGGATATGACCTTCGGTTTGAAAAATGCAAGCGCCACATACCAGCGGGCAATGAATTTGATCTTCCATGACTTGTCGTGAAGTCAGCCGGTTTTGAGGAGCATTTAGCCGACCTTCGCGTAGCATTTGGCAGAATGAGGAAGTATGGGTTAAAGATGAATCCATTGAAGTGCACGTTCAGAGTATCAGTCGGGAGATTTCTATGTTTCATCGTACACGAGGGTGGAATACAAGTTGATCCCAAGAAGGTTGAGTCCATAAAGAAGATAGAATAATCGACATGCAGGAGAGATGTGCAAAGGCTACTAGGCAGGGTGAATTATTTGAGGTGTTTCATATCAAATTTGGCAGGGAAGGTGGAGACGTTTCTGCTGCTTGTGCGAATAAAACACAATGATGAGTTCATGTTGGGGTACGGATCAGAGGAAAGCTTTTGAGAGGATTAAAGAATATATATCCAATGCACCGGTTGTCAGGGCACCGAAGGTGGGAGAGGTGTGCAAGCTATACATTGCCGCTCAACCTTGTGTGATAGGTGCAGTGCTGATGCAGGAGAAAGGTGGGAAGGAATTCATAATTGCTTATGCGAGCATACATTTACTAGATGCCGAAACAAGGTACACATATGTTGAGAAACTTCATCTATCACTATACTATGCATGTACCAAATTTCATCATTACATACTTTTGAGTGCGTGCATGGTGGTTTGTCATCATGACATAATTAAATACATGCTACATAGACCGATCTTATGTAGGAGAGTGGGAAAATGGGCCTATTCATTGGTGGAGTATGATTTGACCCATGAACCGCTGTGTGCAACGAAGGGCCAAGTGGCAGTAGATTTTATAGTAGACCACATGCAGGGGATCGAGGGGGATATTGTGACAGAACCGCCTCAAGCATGATGGGTTCGTCTCCCAGGATCATATTGGGGGTTCTCGATTAAGTGAGAATATGCAAACACACCACATAAGCATACAATATGTGGAAGCGACATACTATAAGATTTTATAGTAGACCAAATATGAAGTTCAAGTTTAAGTTATTACAAGTTAAGTGTCATGTATTAGAGTACAAAAGATGGAAGCTCAAAAGATAGCTTCAAAAGATAACATAGAGTTTTTGCGGAAGCGACATTCTCTCACGGTCAAGCACACACTCTTCACCCTAGAAGAGAGTGGGCTTCCTCGGACGATCTACATCTACAAGTCCCAGTAGGGAACCCAGCCCTCATCGGACTAGATCTCCCACTGACAACCCTCATCGGCATCACCGGAAGGAGGAGGAAGATCCTCATCTGCACACAGAAGATATAACAAGAGCAAAGCTTGAGTGACTACACTCAGCAAGACTTATCCGTCATGACCCAAAAGTCATAGAACTAGGCATGCAAAGGCTTCAAAGGTAACAAGGACTCAAGCCTACTAGCAACTATTACTAATCACTTTTAAGCATGATTATTAGCCAAGTCATGTTGATTAGCAAGAATAGGTTTGCAACCTATGCTAAACATGCAAAGGTAGCACAAGCAATAATAATTGATTAACATCAAACCTTGACCTCCAAGTAGCCAACAACATTCTCATAAATCTCAACCCACAAATATGAAGGTCCAATCCTACGTTTGGACACAGCGAGCAAGCCTCACCCATATCCGATGGTGTCGAGGAGATTCGAATCAATATTACAACCTTGCAAGGGAAATAACTTGGTAACATGACACACGTGAGCCACAAAGGCACCACGAGTGGCCACCTTTCACGATGACTATCAAAGAGTCGGGCCGGGTCCTACCTCACCCTAGTGCCATCTTCCACGCGATAACCTTGACGGACATCCGTGGGTGGCCCGAACACTATCCCATTGTACATCCATGAAGTGAGTTAAGGTATCATCCAACTCAACAACCGTCGAAGCTACTAAGTTTGCAGGAGCTCATATATCCCATATGTGCCAGTACATAATCAATGCTTGTTCCTTAGGGCCCAACCGATGCGGTCCTTAAGTGACACAGGCGGGGGCTACCACTTTTGGAGCTCTGAATATGAAAACAGACCACTCTTACCCTTCCCATCCGGTATTCTTCACTTTCCTCTAGTTGCCCCGCCCGGTCTCACATAGAGCCACAATTCCGATCACTAACATAAACCACATAGAACCACCATTATGAGAAGGGGTCCTATCGTGAGAGGCTATTAACCACTCGGCTTCTACTTATGGCCTATATTACTAAGCATATCCATTCTATTGCTCTAAAATCCATCGTGGGGGTGTAATCAAGGTAACATGGAAGGATATCCATAATGCAACTAAGTTTCATAGAACTCCTATAAGTAAGTGCACACCCATTGCATAAAAGTAAAGATTACAAAGCAAAAGCCTAGTGAAGGTTATGCATTCAGTGCTTGCCTTGCTCAGAAGGGGAAAAGTTAGTCTCAGCGCGGCTTGGTGAGTGTTGTCCCCCAAGAGCTCCTTGATCACGAGTGACGTTAGAAGCTACATGCAATGACATGCATGAGTATTCACGATAAGCGACAAGGAAGGGAAATTAAGCTAAACAATACGACTACCACTCTTTTAAGTTGCTTAAAGAGGTAATTTAGGTATTTCCTTCCTTAACTCCTATTACTTAGCCATACTAACTAGCAAAGAGCTAACAGTGCTACCCATGTTAACCACCATCCATGCCATAGCATGAAAACTCAAGGCGATCAACAAGGCCCTTAGGTAAACTCATGGCAATAAGAAATCATGACATGGTCACTACTTCAAGTAGGCCTCAACTTACCCATAAAAGAAAGGAAGCTCTCAAGCATAGCAAGATGCCATGACAGTGAGTACTAAGCTACTTGCCATGATGAGGAAGGAAAATTATGAATTTAGGTCCATGTTTCATAATTTTTGTAGTTCTAGAGAATTTACTATGAATCCCTAAAGGATTTGCAAGCCTACGAGTATCTTAAAAGGAATTCATCTAAATTTTAATGAATTTATAAACCTAACTCAGATTCTCTATTTGAATTCAAAGCTTGGAGCAAACGCATCCAAATTTCCAAGTTTGAACAAAACTCAAATTGATTCAAACTTCAAATGAATTTGAATTGAATCTCAATTGAAATTACTAATAGAAAATGGAAAATGGCACTGTTCCCATGGGCTCACTGAGCCGGCCTAGCTAGGGTGGCCCACGACGCCTGCATGTGGCCAGGGCGTGCTCTCAGCACGCACGGTCCGACCAACCCCCACTACTTCAGCTATGCGCCACTACAACAACACCTCAAAGGGGGCGGCGGGAAGTGGGTCCTCACCGGAGCAGCGGTTAGCTCGGCGGTGGCGTCGACCAGCTCAAAGTGGAAGAAGATCTCTTGGGCTTGGTCCCTATTCTGCACAAGAGCGGCCCAAATGTGACACAGGCAGCAGAGGGGCACACCGGTGATAAGAGGCTAGGAGAGCGGCTCTCACCGGTGGTGGCGGTTGGCGGGTGCAAGATGTGGCGGTGAAGTCGGAGGACACGACGGATGATGGTGAGACCTAGGGCAAAAAAAGCACTAGGACATGACAGTTAGCTGGGTGGAAGGAATCGATGATCGGTGGTACGACACGACATCTAGCCGTAGGACACACGCTTCATTCTTATCCACCAGAATTATTGCATCAAATCATGATACATCTTGGTACTACATGGGTGAATAGAGTACCTAGAGGTATGAGCTTCATTCAGAATCTTCATTTTCAGGGCTTCTTTCTTTGGCACAATCAATCTATCCATGAACCACAATGTTCCTTCCAAATCCTCGTGGAAACAAGCAACATTTGGGTCATCCTCTCGCATTCTTCTCTTGATATGGCCCATGCCTTCATCATTCTTTTGCGCTGCAATGATCTCACCCCTCAAGTTGGGTGTGGGGGTGATGTTGTACATTTGCCTTTCCTAGGAGGTAATGCACTTTTAGATCATAGTATTTGATCAACTCGAGCCATCTTCTTTGCCTCATATTCAAATTAGGTTGGGTAAAGATATACTTCAAGCTTTTGTAGTCCGTATAGATGTGAACTACATTCCCAAGCAGACAATGTCACCATGTTCTCAATGCCATTACCACGAGTGCCAACTCAAGATCATGAGTAGGATAATGCTCTTCGTGGCATCTCAACTGTCGCGAGGAGTAAGAAATCACTCACCCTTCCTACATTAAGACACATCCCAAACCAGTGCTAGAACCATCACAATAAACGTTGAAAGGTTTAGTGATGTCCGGCTACGCTAGCACCAGTGATGTGGTTAGGAACTTTTTCAAAGTATGAAAAGCTTCATCACATTCCTTGCTCCAGACATACTTATTATCCTTCTTCAAGAGCTCGGTGATAGATTTTGAAATCTTGGAGAAGTTTAGAATGAACCTTCGATAATAGCTCACCAAACCAAGAATGCTTCACACTTGAAGAAATTTTGGCGGCTTCCAATCCAAGACATCTCTCACCTTGCCGGGGTCCACAATGATTCCTTGTAGTGATATCACGTGACCCAAAAATAGCACTTCATTAATCTAGAATTCACACTTGCTAAACTTCGCATAAAGCTGATGATCTCGTAGTCGTTGAAGCACGACTCGCAAATGCTCTTCATGTTCTTTCGTACTCTTTGAATATACAAGTATATCGTCAATGAAAACCACAAAAAACTTTTCCAACTCCAGCATTAATATGGAGTTCATGGGGTACATGAAGTGTGCTGGCGTATTTGTCAACCCAAAGGACATAACAAGATACTCATAAAGCCCGTATCTCATAGAGAAAGCCGTTGTGGGGATATCTTCGACACAAATCTTAATCTGATGATAGTCAGAGCGGAGATCAATCTTGGAGAACACTTGGGCTCCCTCTAGTTGATCAAACAAGATATCAATATGTGGCAGTGGATACTTGTTCTTGATGGCGATTGCATTTAGTGGTCGATAATCCACACACAGACGAAGATCCTTGTCTTTCTTTGACACGAATAGTGCAGGACAACCCCAAGATGATGAACTTAGGTGGATAAAGCCTTTGTCTTGCAAGTCCTGGAGTTGAATCTTCAATTGTGCCAATTCCATTGGCATCATCCGATACAGAGCCTTGGATATAGGAGCTGTAGCAGGCTGCAATTTGATCTTGAACTCGATGTCTCTCTCAGGAGGCATTCCTAACAATTCATCAAGAAACACGTCTGAAAACTCTCAGACCACATGAATATCTTCCATCTTCCTCTCAACCACGTGATGTAAGGGCGCCTTGATGTGAGCAACCATAGGAAGGTGCAGGGTTACCTTTCCATACACAGGGTGAGTTCAGATGGACTAGTCTGACAGATATGTCCAATATGGCCTTGTGCTTCATCATCTAATTCATCCCTAGGATGACATCTATTCCTTGCCCACTTAGAATGATAAGGTTAGTGCTAAATACCCTCCCGAATAACTCGAGCGGTACCTTTTGGGCTATATGGTCGATATCCACTTGACCTCCGGGTGTACTAATCACATATGGCACAACCGATGCCACAAGTGTTAACTTTGCCCTCTTGGCACATGTAGAACTCATAAAATCATATAATGCTCTAGAATCAAATAGTATAACGATGGGACATTCATTGAGGAAGAATGTACCTGTTAGCACATCTTCTCCTGTGGGTATCTTCTTGTCACATCCCAAAATTCTCATTTCGTAATATGAACCATTTTCTCACATGAAATTCAAAATTTCCAAAAGGTTTCATTTATTTTGATTTAAAATGATTTTATTTGAATTTATTTTCTATCAGTTCATAATGTTAAAATATTTAATTGTGTTCAAATGTTCATTTAAAATAATCCATTTGAGTTGTGAATGCTTTTCATATAAAAGTATTTTTAATTGTCTTTGAAAAGTTATTCAAAAGCATTTGTATACTCACAAATTTTAATCAAAAAGGTTTGCTAAAATTTTTCTAAACTTTTTGTGCCCCAAAGGATTCAAAGTCCAATTCAAACCTCATTCAAGTTCAGCTCAAATTAGTTTAAATCAAACCCCAAAATCACTTTTCTCATTTCAGCCCGCCATCTCTCCCCCGGCCTTGGCCTTTGGCTGGCGCACCTCCCTCTCCAGGCTAGCCCGCCTTCTCTCTCCCGCGCTGGGCCACCTCCTCCCTTTCGACCCACACGGCCAGCATGGCCCAGCCACCTTGGTCCGGCCCAAGCAGCCCACCTGGTCACCCGGGGCTTCTTCCTCCTTCGGACGAAAGCAACGAGGCCACCGCCGCCCCTTCTGGCTACCACTGCCCTGCCTTACGCCGCCTCCTAGCGCCGCACCGGCTTCACCCCCGCCATGAGACCTCTTCCCTGAGCATGAACCGCACCTCCCGCGTCGGTTTCTCTCCTTTATTCGGATCCTTAATGAGCTCTAAAGGCAGGCATCATTACTGCCATTAACAGTGAGTGTTCGCCAGTACCCCCCCCCCCTCCGTACTCCTCCCAGCCCTATAAAAGGATGACTAATCCCTCGGCTCTCCCCGCACCACAGCTTCCCCTCCTCCTTCCCTCTTTCTCGCCCGAGCACCCCACCACCGGCCGCCACCATTTTGAGCTCTCCACCACCGCAGAGCTTTGCTCTCTGGCAGCCCCGCACCCCGGTGACCCCTGGGTAAGCTCCCCCGACCTCCCCTCTCGCTCCTCGTGCTCACGCACCGAGCTCCCATGCTCTGGAGCGACCGGAGGCCAAGCTCCGGTGAGCGCACCACCGCTTGCCGTCGCCCACTTCATCGTGTCGCAGCATCGCCGCCCGACAGCCCCGGTGAGCAACCCCGTCGAGGCGCGAAGCCTCTGGTGAGTAGAGCAGTGCCCATGGTGCTAGTTCATTGTGGACCAGAGCCTGCCGTGGTCCACGGGTGGTGCACCGAGTCCACGCCTTTTCCTATTAGAAAATAAATCCAATTTCCAGAAAATCCTCCAAACCTTACACTTTAGCCCCTAGATTTTTTTATAAATCCAGAAATAGCCAGACAAATTACATCCAGGTCCCTGGAATTAGGAAAATAATTCCAGAATAGCCCTTGGCCCTCCAAATGTACACTAAAGCCCTCCAAACTTCCTATATTTCCAAATATGCCACTGTATCTTTCCAAAATACCAATTTAGCCCCTAGAGCTTCCTTGCTCCACATCTTCTCAACAGTAATTCCCAATCAGGTGATTCCTATGCCACAATTCTCAGAATCACATCCTTTTCTTTTCAAGTTATTCAGATTCTTATGGTTATTGCATTTGTGTGATTGTATTCTTGAGCATTAGGAGAATTTGTTCTGAAGCCGACGAATGAAGACTACAAGATCAAGTATATGAAGACTTTTAAGATCAAGTATACGAGCACTCCGATCTTTTCTTTTCAAAGCAACGAAGCAAGTTCCCTTGACCATTTTGTGACCATTACTTTTCCTATCTATTCTGCAGAAATAGAACTGCATAATAGGAGCAAGCGTTGCACAAACCTTTGCTAGGCCTACTAGAATTGATTGTCTTTCCTTAAGCACCCCATAGAGTAGAATGGTTAGGTTCTTTGGGTAGTAGAACTGCTTAGCCCTGCATGATTTGGTCTGGGTTTGGGTAGCTGTATCTTTACCTTTTATCTATTGTCACCCTGTCAGTCATTGTGGTTCCCTGTTAGTGTGAAGAATAGGGATTTGGGGTGACGGGTTTGGAACTGCGTTCGGTGGATTCCGATAGTTCGGGGCTGTGTCCGGTGGATTCCGGAAGCCTGTGGTAGTCATCATACCCAAATCTAAGGACCGGTTCATGGAGCGACCACCCATGAAAACAGTACAATCATGAGCCTATATGGATACGGCCTGGTGTAGTATGTGGTAGAACCTAGTTTGGCGTACCAATCGATGGTGCGGATTGAGTGGACTCTCTTGGGATCTGCCTGGTTGGGAATGAGTGGGTAAGGGAGTGGACTCTCCTGAGAACCACACGGCACAAGAGGGGGCCCTTGGTAATCTGGACTAACACCTCCGGTGAAACCTCAGCGGGTACGCTGCAAACTAGGGGAAACCATTGAACAACCTTGTAGTGATGTCTTAGCGCATACCCCAAAAGTGTGTAAGGGTACTCATCTATACAACGGGTATCCGGCTATCAAGGATGACCGTGACTCATGGGGAATGTGTACAACCTCTGTAGAGTGTAAAACTGTTATATCAGTCGTGCTCATGGTCATGAGCGGCATGGACCTTCACATGATTAGTGGAACCTGAGATGGGTTTTGATTAAGTCTTTGGTTGGGTTGTGTCAAAGTGGGCTTACTAGGTTATTGGTCAGTCACAGTGAGACTCCGTGATGCGATCGAGTTTGTTATCTTTGAGGAGATGAGTTCGTTACTTGTTTACTAGATTAATTAAGGCATAGGGTATCGCCACTGCTTTCTACAAGTCAAACCCAAGAGTCCAACCATCCTTGTTGATTGGCTTCATGTCATATTTTCCCCCATTTGCTGAGTAGCAATCATAAGTCTACTCAAACATGTCTCTATAGTTGCTTTAGGTCGAACCAAATGCTGGAGTCCAATCAAGTGTACCAACAGGAGCTAGAAGATAAAGACTAGGTCTGCCTCTCCTCCGGTTGTGCCTGTGGAAGACACACCTACGCTTAGTTTTTCACGCCACTATGTAATCTTTCTTTTGGACCCACAGGTCATTTTGTAAAGATTCTAGCTTGTAATTTAGGGAGATATTGTATCTGTTCATCATATTGTTGGTCGTACGTGTGATTTGAATATCCTGGGCACACGTATGGAGGCTTCGGTTCTGTTTCCTAGAACCGGGGTGTGACACTCCTTAACGGTGCTAGGCCTCTTTGCTAACCCCTATGCTAGTTCACCATAGGTGCTGGAGTACGTCCCGGCCACTCCTTCCCGGGCAGCTCACCGCCGATCAACCGAAATGGGTCGGCAAAGCCACCGGTGTGCCGATGGGGAATGGCTCCCCTGTTTCGGTCTCAGGCCACAAGGCTCAAGTGGGCTAGACCACTTTAGCCGGCCGGGCCGAGCTCCATTGTGTACTGAGCCTAGTTGCATAGTATACCTTTTCAATTTCCTTTCAGAATTAATTCAAATCTAGTTTAAACTTCTGAAATTCTTAGGAACTTGAATATATTTGATAAAATTATAGATTCAATTCCATAAATTGAATTGAAACATAATCTCTGGAATAAAATTATAAAATAATTTTATTTGATTATTATTTTTAGATTTAATTATTAATCTTGGATAATTAGTTATTAATTCATAACTAATTATCTATAGCTCCTTAATTCATGAAAATTTACCCTAAATTAGTTCTAAACTACCCAAGCTTAGAAAACTTGTTAGAACCCCCTGTTCGTGAGTTATGACAATGGAGTTTCCATTTTTTGCCCTTGTTCAAGTAGGACCTTATGTAATTAAGGCTTATTTTAGAAGCTTAACAAGGTGTCTCCATGAACACTTAATGATAACCCTATAGCTTAAGGTCACCTCCTGATTGGTCATGAGAGTGTTAGGATGAACCAAACCCCCTTAAGCTATGTTCTTATAGGTAGTTAGCTAATGGGAGTTAATGAAGGAAATGAATGAGTTAACTCTTTAATGACCTCTAAAGCATGTAAGCTGTGTCGATCTTGCCTTACTTACCGTTGTTGACTTTTGTTAACATCATGCATCATATCATATAGGTTCTGACCCCGTTGGAGTGGAAAGTACACCAAGCTTCGTTGAAGCTAACCTTCCTATTTCCCTTGACTAAGGCAAGCACCATGCATACTCATTGAATAGGATTTCTGCTTTACAACATCTATTTTATGTTCTTGCTTGTGAACTTAAGTATAGGAGTTTAATGAAACTGTAGTTGCACTAAGAACACCCTTACTGAATCTACCTTATTTACCCCTATGAAAGAAGATAATGATAGTATGCTATGCTTAGTTGTGTAGGCTATCGGTAGAAGTCGAGTGGTTGGAATCCGCTCATGATAGGCCCCTTTCTATCAATGGAGGTCATATGTGAATTTAGCAAAATGATCAAGATGTTGGCATAATTGGAGACCGCACGGGGCCATTAGGGGAAAGTGGAGAATACTAGATGAAAAGGTTGAGAGTGGTCTGAATCATAAATTCGGAGCTCCAAGGTGGTAGCCCCCGCCTGTGTCGATTAAGCCCGTGTCAGTTGAGCCTGAATGAACAAGCACTTAATTATGTATTGATGCATACGAGATTATGGGGTCCCGCAAACTTAGTAGATTCGTGTGTCGCTGATGTTGGACGATATCTTACCTCACTTATGGATGTCTAGAAGGGATAGTATCGGGCCACCCATGCATGTCATGTTATATCGCGTGGAAGATGACACTAGGGTGAGGTAGGACCCGGCCTGACTCTTTGCTCACGATGTGAACTGTGGTCACTCGTGGTGCCCCTACGGCTCACATGTGTTATGTTGTCAGGTTTATACCCTTGCAAGGTTGACTATCGATTTGAATCTCTGTGATACCCTCGGACATGGGTGATGGCTTGCTCGCCGCATTCAAACGTAGAAATGTTTAACTTCACATTATGTTGAATGATAACTTTATGAATGTTGATGACTACCTTGTAGTCATGGCTTATGATAATCATATTGTATTGATATTGTTGCATGTTTAGACTAGAATGCAAACCTTCTCATGCTAATCAACTTAAGATGGCTAATAACATGCTTAATAGTACTTGATAGGTGCTAGTAGGCTTATGAGTTCTTTATCCTTGCGCCTTTGCATGTCTAGAGTTGATCTCTTGATCACCATAGATAAGTCTTGTTGAGCATAGTCACTTAAGCTTTGCTCCTGATGTCTCCTGTGTGTAGGTGAGGAGCTTCTTCCTCTTTTTAGTGATGCTGACGAGGGTTGTCAGTGGGAGATCCAACCTGATGAGGGTTGGACACCTTACTAGGATCCTTAGGCTTAGAGTGCTGATGGATGACATTCTCTTCTAGAGCGGAGAGAATGTCCTGAACAATGAGAGAAACCGCTTCTGCTAGTTTTGAACTATCTTCTGAAGCATCTTTTGGCTTCAAACTGCTTTTGTATACTTAAAATGTGAACCTAAGTTGTAATAACTTTTACTTAAAATTATAAAATGGTATTGTATACTTGTGTGTTGATTGTGTTCTCGCTTCGTCGAGAATTGCTCAAGATGATCCTGGTCGACGAACCCCTCCCCGAGGTAGTTCTGTCACAGGAATCTCTACCGATGTAGCACTAACGAGGTCCTATTATGATGCATAACCCAGGAGGAAGGCTGTGAGCTGCTCACAGATATCCATGGAGGCGAGTACGGAAGCCATTCATCATCCTGCACGATGGTCGGCAAAGCCTTTTAGCATGACTTTTACTGGCCTAAAACCCTCTAGGATGTTGTCAAGTTGGTCAAGAGATGCGAGGCATGCCAGTTTCATGCCAATCAGATCCATACATCGGCTCAGGAGCTACAAATGATCCTGCCTTCATGGTCCTTCATCAAGTGGGGGGATGGATATCTTAGGCCCCTTTCCCATGGCAGATGGTGGCTACAACTATCTTTTTGTTTATGTAGCCATCGACAAATTTATCAAGTGGTTACAAGCTGTCAAGTTCATCAAGTCCATTGTATACCGCTTTGGAGTACCGAACCGGATCATCACTGATTGAGGCACTCAGTTCACGAGCAAGGTGTTCCAGAGCCATTGTGAAGACATCAAGATCAACATCTGTTATGCCTCTGTGGCTCACCCATAGAGAAATGGCTAGGTTGAGCATGCCAATTGAGAGATCCTCAAGCGACTGAAGACCCGAACCTATAACTGCTTCAAAAAGAATGGCAAGGGTTGGGTTCATGAGCTTCTATGCATGCTTTGGGCCAACTGCACATCATCTAGTCATGCCAATGGAGAAACGCCATTCTTCTTAGTGTATGGGGCTGAGGTCATCCTTCCCCTAGAGATTGCAAAGGACTCTCCATGTGTTGTGGCTTAGCGTATGACCGTCCACCCCTTTGCACTACAGCTCTAACCGCCCACCGCGATCTTAACACCAACGACTGCGCCGTAGCTCTAACCACACACCGTGCTCCTAACACCGATGACTGCACTGCCGGCACTGCCACATAGATTTGGTTGCCTACTGTCTTGTGCAGTCCATCTTCTTCCTCCTACTCGAGTCCGCTCCTTCGGTGCCAAACAACTCTGCTCCCTTCCCTTCTTCCTCGACGTCAGTCCCCCTTCCTCTGCCGATCCCCCTAAATGGCTTGGTCCGGCCGTCGAGTTCCAAGCACCAAATGCATGACTTGCGCTGCTTGGGGAAGCGTGGTGTGCCAGCCACCGGATCATGCAGTTGCCGCACAGATCAAGTGTGGTGGTGTCATTGCTGCAGGCGCGGCGAGAGAAGGGGTGGGCGAGGCAGGTGGGGGTGGCGAATCTTGGTGCTAGGGTTCCTCGGGGTCAGCCCCTCGATCCAATCATCCTCCTTGTCGTCAGATGGGTCAACGGATGGCGAAGGCTCTAGCACTACCAAGATCTCACTTGGTTCTTCTTCTCCCTCCTCCTCCCCCTCATGACCTGGTGATGCAGATATGATCGTCGGTGCAATCGGGTTAGGGCATGGGCCCCAGCCATGGATGACACACAAACGGCCTCAACTCCCTCCCGGTGAGGTGTTGGCGCCAAAGGGTTCCATCGGCCAAGAAACCGGCCAATTGGGGGAAGGAGACGAGTTCTCTTAAACACCGTAATGCGTGTGAGAGCCAAAGCCAAGGACCGGACCCCGGCATCCCGGTCAAAATGCGGTTGCTCATGGTGATAGATTCGTCAAAGACTAGGGCACGATGGAAGTGTCATGCCCGACGATCCATTCCAAACCGGGGGTGTCGCCTGCCACGACGACGGCAACCTCCTCCAATGATGTGGTGAAGCAAGGCAGCAAGAAAATCGGTGTGTTCTCCCAACATACTCACCACTTCTTACTATTCGATCTCACTGATTTTTCTTTGCTCTGTGGTGTGACAATGCTAATAACTTGTTGAGATTGAAATCGAGAATTTGCGACAAATGATTAAACAAGTGCTTTATTCATTCATTGATCACATGTGTTTTGTAAAACACATGTTAACTGCCTTGAATACGTAGGTAGGTGACATGATTCAGCATCAGGGTGACAGCTTGTAGCAAGAACTTACATGGATCAGACCCCAAAGTATTTGATGGTACATCATTTATCTGATTCCTGAATAAACGAATATAGGAAACTATTCTTAGAAGTTTGCCTCTCTTCAGTACAAAGAGAGGCAAATTAAAACGCCTGATATAATTCCTACACATTACAACCCTGAATCAAGGAAGCTAAAAGAGGAGAAATGAGGGGCATTTACTGTTCATTTCTTATGTATGGTACACAGAACATTACCATCTTTGATGATCATCCACATGGGGTCAGGGTCCGTCCAAAAAAGATGTAATGGTAATTGTAAACTACAGAAATCATAAAA
>VSTD030000071.1:0-20590 GCA_008808055.3 Sporobolus alterniflorus | reverse complement strand
TTGCTGTTACCAGAACTTGGAGTCTGCTCCTTTTTCTGGCTCTCAAACATGTTTATCCTGTCCTTCACACTCAGCCGCCTGACAAGACCTCCTGTGGCAGGTGCAGGAGACACATCTGTTTCTGTTTCTTGTTTATCCACTGCCTGTTGCATAGTTGGCTTAAATTGCTGTTCTGTGACAGGTTTGGGTGCAGTACGTACTGAACCTTGGCTCTTGTTTAGTCTTTGGACCTGAGAGTCACTTCCACCAACATTACATTTTTCGCTGGATCCACCAAGATCAACTTGTGGCTCATCTATAGACATGTCTGAACTGGAGGAAGCACGGACATTCCCATCATCAAAGCCCTTCCAGTGTGATGAAACTGCTGGTTGTGCATTTTGAGGGCTGATGTCAGGACGCCGCTGGCAAAGAGACATGAATTTGGCACATGCTTCACTGGACACAACAAGTTAAATTGTTATAAACACAAATGTCTGAACATGATTCAACAGGAGACGCAATAAAAGAACAATGAAGCGAAGCGTAAGATGCGAAGGAAGAATAAGTTCAGTGCTGCCATCACAAACCATAAGTGAAATATCGCAAGGGCATAGAAATCAAACAGATTTCACTGACCTTAACTTCTTGATAAAAAGAAACCTTTTCCATGCAAACTTGACCAGCGGATTCTAAAGTTTATATGTTCACATTTTATCCCATCTAGAATGTTATTTTCTTTATTATATGATACTGTTTCACAATGAATCAAGTACAATCTTCTGTGCAATGTAATGACATTTCATCAGAAAAGAAGCCTAAAGGATATGTTTTATACGCAGTATGCAGTTATTGGTGTCCTAAATGAGAATATCCCGATAGACATCACTAAGAAAATGTGTAACCTGTACAGCCCCTACAGCCTATCTACTGCATGCTGAGGAATATAGTTTGTGTTAAATCTGCTACTACTGGCACATTCCATAAACTTCTGGTGGAACCAAATATTTCAGTGACTATAAAATAGATGATCACAACTTATAGAATCTGTGTCCTGTCTGATTATTAATCTCATTGGAGTCCACCATAATGATCTGCAACAATATTAAATAATAGCCATTATTCTATTTTAAAATATGAGATTATCTAGTTTTGGCATTACCTCAGCCGACTGGCACCAAAATGATTTGCAAAAAGAAGCAGCTCCGAGACACTGTTAGGATCGAAACCTGCAGAGGATGCTCGGGAACAAGCTGTGGCCAGGTCCTGTTTCAGAGCACTCAGACGAACATCAATTGCCCTAAGAAGTTCTTTCCTGCAATAGATTTAAAGTCAAAAACTAGTTACTCCCTCTGTTCACAAATAATTATCATTCTAGCTATATTTTTTAGTGTCCAGGAACCTGGACAATCATATTGTCCAGGTTCATAACATCTTCTACGACTGAAGTAATTAAAAGTAGCTACAGTATTCCAACTGAAGTAATCGCTCTAAAATTTATACATGCATCAATTACAAATAACTAAGATATTTTCCTAATTACTTTCCGTGAAGCGAGCACAATTCATAAATTTCTTGGCAAAACAATACAGCCAAGAGACAAAAGAGATAAGAGAATTGCTAACTTCCTGTTGAAAATAAAGCAAGTTTCTTGATATGCATGTAATAACTCATAGCCAAAACTAGCTCGGCCTAGGCCCCCATGCGGTACAGGCTTACACACACATAGGAAGGCATACATTTTATCCTCACTTAGCGAGGAAAGGAAGAACACACAGGTAACTCACTGAAGCTAAGAGGCAAATATGTTACTTCTGCTCCCTTAAAAGTGAAAACACCCATTGTTGGACCAAACACAGTACAAGGAACTCCAGCATCCACTAAAAATATTTCCGGATTGCAGTTATGGTGGCTATGCACCTACAACTATGTTAATATCCAAAAAAAATCTAAATGTATCCAACTAGAAAAATATAGAATGATTTATTAAGAGTTTGAAATAACAGTTGACATGAAGTAACGCTAAGATCAAAGGAGTGAAGAAACCAGACACATGTAATATGTTTAAGAAGTTCTGTGCATAATTTTAATGATTGGAACATTGATTGGGTGGGTCATGCTCACCTCAGAAGCTATATTAATCTGAAATGGAGAAATAAATGTGTAACAACAGACATTAGAAAGGGGCTTACTTCGTAATATCTGCGGCTGCTGCTGAGGCTGTAACTTCAGCTGACAGAAAGCATATCCAGAGATTAGACAAATTGCATTCAAAACCAGCACGTCCATGGTGTAATAACCAATAATGCCACATCAATAGAACTCTTAAAAATACAACAAACACCAGCAGCAATTAAGTACTGTATCTATTTCTTTCATAGATTATTGCTCCCGAGGTTTATGCAACTGAATTAATTCTATTATTAATCTAGAGTGCTTAAAATTACATGGAGATAAATTATCCAATCTAATTAGTAATCTGTGTGAACACAATCAAATATATCGTCCTTTCCCCTTCTGTTCTTACAAATTAACCCAGTCACCCGAGTGAACATGGACTAAATTTCCCATAATAAAAAATGGCGGAGAGACCTCATGAGGCATGAGCATAGATATTTTCATATAACAAAACCCCAAAATCAGTTCATACGAAATGGACATTCAAAATAAAACATGGTCATGCTACATACCAGGTCCACCCGAGGTACCATCTCCAGCACCTTGCATAAGGTAAACAGTATTTAGGAACCTGCTACATCAAGCAACAAACTGACAAGCCATACTTTGGCAACGGAGCGAGAGCAACTGTTTGGCACTTACACCCTGCGCGTAAATCTTCCTGGACCCCTCCAGCTGCGACATCTCCAAATCGAAGGTGTTCGCCATCTCTAGCAACTCCGACGTGCTCACGAACTGCACAAACTTGCAGATACAAGAGGGTTCAAAATCCGATCAGACACTTGAAACTATCGGATACATCGAGTAATCAACAGACCTCTCGAGGGTGCCCTTGCAGAACCACATGGTGCACCTAGGGTGGATGTGCCACCGCCTGCTCCTCCGCAGCCCTTAAGTGCACCACAAACGGCTTCACCGACCCCGACAATGTGATCTTCTCCGTCCACCCATTGCCTGACACCATGAGCTCGCATCTGCGCAGGGAACAAAACAGGTTGCATTTAGCGCATAGGAACCGCATGAACCCATAAAAAAGGCAAATTTTTTCATTCCCCGCTTCATGTGTCCTCACCTCTGGCACCGGGGTGAGAGCTGGAAGAGCACGTAGTCGAGCGGCGTGTCCGCCTCCATGGTATTGTTCACCACTACCGCCGGCGTGGCCGAGCTTGGATCTGGCGGATCCCAGACACGAGCTCCTCCCCCCGATGCAACCCGCACAACAAACTCTGGAACGGTCGTGAGGCATGCCAATGCAGCTCCTACGATGATAGGATCACGGGCGACGTCCGCCCGACCGTTCTATAGCGGACTGGATCTCGCCTATGCGGGGTGGGGAGTTGGCGGCGGGTGAGGAGCGGGACCGATGCAGGAAGGAGATCGTGGGTGAAACGACGGTCGAAGAGAGAAACAGAGAGGGAAATGTGCACCGAATGGTGGGGGGAGGAGAAGGACGGGCTGGCACGGAGGCGTGGAAGCCGTGGATGAGGGGCAGCCACGGGGTGGGCAGTTGCCGTCCGGCGGGGTGACGCACATGAGACGGATGCGGGAGGAGGATAAGTGGCCGAATCTGAGACGTTGCATGTTAATCTAACGATGGCGACAGATTAAGGATGGAATAAGGGGTTAGAATAAGAGAGTGGTAGACCTCAAGAGAATTAATAAATAGTATATATATAAGTAGAGATAGTATGGTTCATCTCTAGTTCTATCCACGGTTATTGGTGCATTGTGACATGCGTTGTGATGAACCTAATTCTCCCATCTCCGAATGCTCAGCGCAGACCTGCCTAGGCAACAAAGCACCCGAGTTGGCTTCTACACATTGTACACCCTGACAATAATTCATTCAGATGGCAGTGAGGTGATCACGCGACACAATGAGAGCGCGGATGGGTGATGCAGTAGCCATAGCGATGCGGTGATATCAATCGATCGATGACTGGAATCCACGCCTAATAAGTATGTTTTGAGTCTCGCCACAGGTCCCTTATGCTGCTCATCAAATCCTCCTCGATCTCATGACGGCATTCGCATCGAAAGACTCTTGGTGAAAGAGCACATCAATGGATAGTATAGTGGGAACGCTGGGATCCTCATGGCAAGGTCATCATGCCTAGGGCTTCCAGTATCGGAAAGTCTTACGCGTGATGGGGCGCGCGGAAGCGCTAGCGCGTGACCTCACCATGTGAAGGTTGTCGTCATGGCCGATTCAACACGGTGGCAGGGGCGTCGCCGGCTAGTGGTTCTGTGGCGGTGGCAAGAGTTAGGGTTGTCAGGTGCGGTAGCGTCAATGGACATAGAAGCTTCAGGTGGGGGGACCAGCGATAGGTTCGCGGTGGCATTTCCTCAGCCGCAAGCGGTGAACGGTGCCAGAGGGGTGGTGCTGGATAGAGGAGGGAGAAGGAGGGAGGTCAGGAGGAAGACGGTGGCTCCGCTTGACAACGACAGCGAGCTTGATAACGGCCAGGAGGAGGGGTCGGGCTCGCCCAAACATGGCCCTTCCAGGATCCTCTCACGGCTTTGTGTTCCAGCGTTGTCCACTTGTGACTCAATAGTTGAACGCTGCGTCGCTTCGACAATGCTCATGCTGGAGGTCGTTAGAATTGTGCCTCATCGTCGATCCCCACCACTTGCGTGGCCAAACAATTTTCGATGATGGAAAATGGATTCCGGCATTTGGTTCTTCAGAAAGCTACAACCTCTTATTACATTGTTTGCAGCATATCAGTCTGGTTCTAATTCCTTTGAATAGTGTTACAGTCTGAAGTGATCGATAAGAGCCTTGCTACCAAGGTCTCGCCCAAAGAATGTCCCCAGAAACTCAGACATGGTAAAATTCCTGTACTTTGGTGGGTCTTCGGAAGAAACAAGTTCTGGTAATGGTCCATACAAAACGGAGTCCCTTCTCTGCCCAGAAGTGAAAAAGACGGCAATTGAAACTCTGGCTTCATCTTGTGTATTCAATATTACCCGATGCTCGGCGCTGTTGTACTTATCATTAGACATTATCTGATTAAGAATAGGATACGGATAACGAAGTTAGATGCCAACATTTTCTTCGAAAAGCTCTAGAAAGCTTACTAAAGCTCTACTCTCACCATTTTTCTATTAATGATGTAAGACAACATGTTTACGCCATAAACAAACAAATATTGGGAGTAGGTCACGTGATAATGATACTCTACAATGTTAAATGTTCAAGAAGAAAGACAAGAATAATGTGTGACGTCAACAACACTATGGTATAGACCACACTTTAGTCATATAAAGAATTAGATTTCTTTTCTACTACCTAAACGGGCCAAATGGGTCTACCAACTTGAGCATTCAAACATGCCCAGCGATGTTGGACATAAGAGCATTTATAAGAGAGCCCTGAAAAATTATTCCTCAAAATTTGTTTTTGGTCATTTTGAAAAATATCGGAGTCAAATTTTCTCTCCTCCTCCAATAATCCTCTAAAAATGGATGGACCGCGTCTATATTTGGATCCACAATATTTTTTCCTATTGGAAAGAGTAGGATTGAGGACATCAATTTTTTCCTATTTCTATCTATAAATAAGATGAGTGTAGGGGGGGTAAATATGTGAGTTGTTTTAGGAAACTGTTGGAGATAATTTTTTACTAAACCCCATTGATTTGATTTATGGGAGAGGTGTCAGAGTCTCCACTCTCATAAACTCCTCATAAATCAAATTAATATTATTTAGTCTAAAAAACTATCTTCAATAACTTCCTTAAATAAATTACAGATTTATTTTTTCCCTTAAACTCACTCTATTTGTAGCTAGAAACAGGGAAAGTTTAAAACCCCGCAATAGTACTCTTTCCAATAGAACAAATAATATTATGAAGTCAAATGTTGACATGGTACAATCAAAATTATTGATAGATCTAATTTTAGGGGAACGGTTGTAGGAGGAAAGAAAAATTGACCTTCAGAGAAAATTTGGCCTCTCTTATATGCTCTTATGAGGTTCTCTTGGAGTTGCTCTAAATACATTAGAAAACTAGTTATTTCCATGGTGTGGTCTAAGACATAATCGGACTTAAGGCTCAAATGAATCAGTACACAATAGTGGAGCATTCGGAAATTGTAACATTAGAGCTTATAAAATATGCGATGTGAATTTAAACTAGAGTATTTAGAACACTATAAAAACTTCCCCAGCGGTGAAAATCTAAACTGGCAGAACACTGAACTCAGGTTCGTCGATGAAACTTGAATTTGATGTTAAACTTGGCAGTTGATTTAGTTGACTAACTTGAGGTAACAAACAATCGGAGTGTACCTGCAAATGATCCCCGACATTGATCAGAAGTGCGCCGGGCACAGGCTTCACGTCCACCCACTGGCTACTCCCTTCATCAGTGTGCTTCACCTGCAGGCCACAAACACCGTCCTGGGCAAGAACAGTGATCACGCCAGGGTCCGTGTGCGCGGCGATGCCCATGGTGCGTTTGGGCTCAGGGCACGCGGGATAGTAATGACAGATCATCACCTTTCCTTCCAGGCAGGAGGCCTCCTCCAGCGTCGGCGGCGCGAGCCCGAGCCCCTCGGAGAGGAGCCCCAGCACGGCGCGTGCCACGGCGGTAGCGTGCGCGTCCCAGACCGGGACGTCGTCGAGGCAGGCATGCGGCATCCGAATCGGTCGCGCCGGTCGGCCCCGAGACCGACCCTGATGGAGTCGCTCCAGCTCGCGGCGGGGGAGCGGTACAGGTCGATGTTGGAGTAGTATTTGACCCCGCCGCCGGCCGTGTCGCGGCCGTAGTGCGCGGAGCGCTCGGGTGCCGGGAGCTCGTTGAAGGCGCGCACCGCGGCGACCGCCCGCGCGGGGTAGTCGTCCGGGATAGCGAGCGCTTGGTGGTGGTTGACGAGGTGGAAGAAGCCCCAGTGTCGGGTGGCCTTGGCCGCGGCGGCGGCGGCGACCGGGGTGGGAAGGGAGAGGTCAACGACTGGGATGGATATACTGGGCGGAGCGAGCGGAGTGGAGGCGTAGGGATCCGGGTGGACGAAGAGTTCAGGGATGGAGGAGATACCGGACTCGACGAGGCCACGCACGCCGGTCCGGGACTCGTCGAAGGCCTTCACGAGCGCGTCGCGGTCGGACGCTATTGGCGATCGAATCTCACAGCCTGCAGAATGCTCTTTACAAAGCCTGTGTTAAAAAAGCTGCCAAAAAGTCAACCAAGAGTCCGACCGTTCGAACAGAAGGCGAAATTTATATGATGATACAAAAAAAAATCATTGTCTGCTAAGAGAATTAAAGTATTCTTCCTCAGGCTCAACGGAAGTAATTTATTTGGTTAATGCATTTGGGTGTTTGCAATACACATTTAAAATGTATGGTGTGCAAATCTACCTGTGTCTCCAACCGACAGTAGAAAATGCATAGGAATTGTGCATTCTCATTACCCGTTGGAGAGGAATGCATAGTGTTACATTACTGCTCTACGATGTATAATACATATACATTGCCATTTGTATAGACTGGCAGACATGCAAATGTGTTTTGCACTGAGATTTTGCACTAAAATCTCAAATCCAGTCTCCAACGGATAGTGCGCATAGGTTGCATTTATGCATGCCAGGAGAGAGAACGTGGAATACCCAATTTGGATTAGCGTTGTAGTCAGTGCAATTGGTAATGGGTGCGTAGTAGTTAAGGAGAGAGAAAGAGAAAATATGTACGTCCAACAAAAAAAGCACTAGCTAGTTTGAGACTACAACCTATATTTGAGGCATGCATTTCACTATGACCATGTATATGGCCATACGCACTGCCCCAAAAGCACTATGCCTCTTGAGATCAACCTTACAACTTGCATTTTCTAGCACCTATTTGATGCATTTGCTGGAAATTATAGCAGAGAATCATAATCACCATTAGACAAAAGCATTTTATTACCAGCGTCACAATCAGATACACAAGTTATCGTTGAATGAATTTGCATAAACTTTTTACAATTTGAAATGGTCAATTAGTGCCTTGCTAGAAAAGTCGTGTTTAAAGAAGGTCCCCCAAAGCTCAGACGTGGTAAAATTCTTATACTTGGCCGGGTTCTATGAAGATACTAGCTCTAGCAATAGTCCATAAAAATTGAGTCCCCTCTCTTCCAAGGATTCAAAAAGGCTGTGATTGAAACTCGGGCTTGCTCAATTGTACCGTATTCATTACCACCCGGGCTGAATATGTATTCATTACCATTTTCAAATTGTGAAATAGTTTCATTGCCGTATTCATTACCACTCGGCTACAAATAGTTCATGTATGTTTTGGTTTAGGCTACTCCCAATGAGAGTTTTATTTTTAATAAATGAGCTGTAACATATGATTTTTTTATGACATGACAAATAATTTATTAAGAAAGAGAGAAGAGTGATTTCATTTAGATGAAACTATGTATACACTGTTTAAAAAATGAAACTCTATAAAACTAGCATTGTGGTCAATAAGGTTCATTTCATCCCATATACAACCAATAAAATAAAATAGAATTTAGTGTTATGAAACTCTAAAATGAAATCATATATTTTTGGTGTTGTTTCATTTGAAGTTTCAAAACATTTTAAATGACATGGTATTCTTAGAAACAATGAAATGAAATCCTCCATTGGGAGTAGCTGTCGGTACCCTATAGGCCAGGTACCCCGCGAACAGGCATGAAGACAAGACAAGCTGTGGAGCATGCTACCACGAGCCGTCATGTGTCTCTCAGCTCCGGACCTCGCCTACCTGTTGAGGTGGGCTCCGGCGCTACCACGCGTCTCATGGCTCTGAACCCTACCTCTATGTTGAGGAGGGCTCCGGTGTTGTCACGTGTCTCGCAGCTCCAGACCTCACCTCCCTGCAGGGGAGGACTCCGGTGCTACCACGCGTCCTATGGCTCCGGGCCCCGCCTCCCTACGGGAGAGTGCTCCAGCACTGCCATGTGTCCGACGGTTCTCTGCGGGTCACAGGGCACAAGAATAAAGGAAGGCACACCCGCGTGTTTCCAAGGCGTGCTCACGTGGTTCCAAGGCACGCTCGTCAGAGTCATTGAGGCATGTAGGACGTGCGAACATGCGGTGTCATTATGACCTGCAAGACATGCAGACAGGTAGGTATAGTGCAACACCGGCTCAGCTGACCACTCACAAAGCGCGGTTGAGCAGGTGAGGTGACCCGACAAGATGGTACCAAGCCGCTGGCTGCATGTAATGTGGCGATAAGACAGGACGGGAAGCACACTGCACCGCTAAGGGCATCATTTGCCTACTGCTAGCCATTAAAGCCCTAGCTGCTGTAATAGGGTGCCAACTACCTTGGGGCCACCTGTCGGGCCCCAGGTCTACATGTAACTGCCCTGCCTTGTGATATAAAAGGGTCGAGCAGCCGCCGATTTTGGACAAGTCCCTTTTAGGCAAGAGAAATCCTAGCTTGTAGAACACACATTGCAATACAACCGTCGTGGACATAGAGTGTTACACTCCGGTGGCCCAAACCACGTAAAAATCCTTATGTCCACCTTGCATGCTTGAGCCGAGCATGAGCTAGACTTAGCCCCTCAATCATCAAACCACAGCGGGCTGCTCTAGTAGCGGTACCAGTGGAAGTGTTGTTAACCACTTCAACATTTAGCGTGCAAGGTAGGGGCTTTGTGTTTCTCTTGAAGTGGTATTTCTGCTACTTCAAGTTGTCATCCCCGTGATGACATTGCGGCCTCACAGTCTGAGGCTCGAGGTGGCTGCCGTTCAGTAGCAGTTTTACCTTCTCCGTGCTTCTCCCCCTATGGGTTCACTCTCGTAGACGACTTCGTGCTCTAGCGTGTGCTCAACCATGACAGAATGAACAAGTTCTTCCAGCTAAGCATCTTTATAAGTTTTACCCTTTGAATGACATATTTGGGATCCATTCCCGTATAAGTTATCCAGGGCTTTCATACAATCAATCGGGCATGTCTCTCATGTTCTCCGGTGTAACATACTATCTAGAAATAGGTCCATAGCAGCTAAACTTCGGTGGTGCCTGAACAGGCTCCGCTTCTCAGCAGCTATCTCAGCTCGTCGATGATAGGTCATTGTCTCCTATGTGATGCCATGTTTTGGAAATTGGCTACCCAATTTGCACTTGTGCCTTTTTCAAAGAACTTTTGCGCTTTTTCACCTGTTTGTTTTGCCTTGCTTCTTAGTGGGCTTTGTTCCCTTTTGTTATACCTGAAAGGATTGGTCTACGCAAACTATTCGCTAAGTTGAGTTGTTGTATGACACTATGCTCGTTCCTTAGAGGCCAGTTGGTTAATTGTTCGCAGTGCTCCTGGATCATGTTGCTAAGCAGGTTAAAAAGCCATCGGCACATCCTGAGAAAGTACTCCTGATGGGGCCTCATTCAGCTATCAATGGTGGACCGCCTTGCCTTAGCCTGGTTCCACACCATGTGTATGCTACAGGCTACGCATAGGTGTCCGTTGGACATGTCTGCTCCTTAGGTGGCCCTCTCACTGCGGCGGTGGGTCACTGTGCCTCGATCTTGTCTTACTGCTTGGTACGTGTGTCAAGAGATGCAAACTGTTACCTACCCCACTAATTGATGCACACTGGATGTCCAGGCCCCAAGAAAAGCGTCAACAGAAGCGCCCAACTTGAATAAGGATGAAATGTGTGTTTTAACTTAAAAAACCAAGTGGTTAGTTCCTTGATTTGATTGTGATGAGCCATTGACTTGGCGAGGTCTGAATTCAAATCCGGGACGGTTCGGTAGTTTTACCTTTATCATTTGTTCATTTGAAGAATCGTGTTTGCTTATCTTGTGATGTGCAGGTGGCAGGTGCGACATGGCATGAAGCGACGAGGATCGTGGCAGGAGTAGGAGAAATAGTGCAAAGGATCGGGGATGGTCGCACAGGTCGGATACTCAGTGGCTGGGCGATCGAGAGGTCGGGTGGTGCTGTGTGCGGTCTGCACCATGCACGTGGAGACGAGGAGTGCGGATTTCTTGGTTGAGCCTCAAAACTAAGGTCGACGGTTTGTCTGTGGTTTGGCCTCAAAATCACTGAGATGATTTTCTCTGGTTTAACCTCAAAACCAGTGGTGATGGTTTCTCCGGTTTGGCCTCAAAACCGGTGGCGACGGTTTCTTGGTTGAGCCTTAAAACCAAGGTGGTGGAGAGTTTCCCGGTTTGGGCCTTAAAATCGGCAGCTACGGTTTGGTGGTTTGGGCCTCAAAATCACCGTGACAGTTTTTTGGTTTGGGCCTCAAAACCAAGCAGACTTTGGTTTGTCGGTTACGCCACAAAATCGATGAGAGGATGCGACGGCGTCGGATACGCATCGAGATCTAGTGGCTTGCTTCACGTGGAAGCAAGTCTGGCTAGGATTTCTCAGTCTAGTCTCAAGACTGGCAGAAGTGTGATGGCGGGTGGTGCACGTGGCACCATCGCGGAGGTTGTGTCGGAGTCAAGTTGAAGACGGTCGGGTCGATGCAATGTGTTACGTCGGACCCTGCTACCCTTGCTTTGCCATTTTCATTCTATTAGGCCCTAGGGGCATTATAGTCATTTAGTCTTTTGCTTGAGTCTATAAATAGGACCCTAGAAGGATGGGTTTACTTGCCACTTCTCTACTCTCACTTTGTATTTCTTAGATTAGGAGTGTGCCATGAACAAATTTCTATTCCAATAATCAAAAGAGGGAAGGAGGGTGGTGACCTCCGTGGTTATATGGAATCTTGTTCAGTTTTTATGGATAAAGTTTCTGATCTTGGGTTTGTTCCCCATTTCGTTTTGTGTTTGATGTGTGCTGGTTTCAGATCTGAGCGACTCTAGTGCGTAAGTGTCCATTGTCTTGTTCAATTCTCTGTTTCCTTCGGTCCGCAGCCCGGCCAAAAGATTTTCTGTCGCTTATTTTCTCCTCGTTCTGTTTTGATTCGTTGAGTTCTCAGTCTGGCCATCGTGGATTCCTCGCTCCCAGGAGCCTGCGCCAAGTTCAGATTCTTATGTCCCAGTCTGCAGTTTTCTGTCTTCATTTTCTCCAAGGCCATCGGCCTTGTTTTCATTGGTTAGGTTGACTCAGCTGTCTTCGAGTTCATTCCCCATTCAGGGATTTTTGTTTGGTTTCTATGAATGCGGGTCGCTTGAACTGATCTGCTGTCTGAGCACGCCAGGGCTTCTCCCTTTGTGTTTTGGGTCTGCTTTTCCTGCCAGTTAGATTTTCCTCGCGGTAGAGCGCGCCGCCAACCCTCGCATTTTTCCTCTCCTGGTTGGCCTGCATAGAGAGCTCCAGCCAGTCCTGCTCGTGGCTAAGTCTGTTCCCACTGCCTGTTCACGGTGCCAGATTGCCAGCACACCGGCTGATTTTCCTGCCCGGTCTCCACGTCGCTCGAGGAGAGTGCCCGGCCTGTTCCCGCTCTAGCGCTTGGTGAAAGATTTTCGAGTTCAGCTCCTGGTCTCCGCGCGGTGATTCTTCCTGGCTGCTTCTCTTGCTCATTTTTGTCTGCCTGGATTTGGTTTCACCGCCAGCGCCAGGGATTCGGCCAGGAGTGCGCGCCCTGCCCTTGATGAGTTCTTCAGTTCATTTTCAGCGCCGATCGATGCACGAGCTCTACAGCGCAAGGTTTGGATTTGGCCGCCGTGTGTCAACATGTGATTTTTCCTATTTGTTAGGATTACTTGCAGGTGGTAATCGGCCATGTTCTTGAGCTGGTGGATCAAAAGTTTGAGGTTTTCTAATTCCAATCGCCCTTAAACGGTTGTTTCTGAACACGCCCGTAAGGTGTTCAGTGAAATACCTGTAAGGACATGAACTGATTTTTGGTCTGATTCTTATCATCAGTCTCATACGTGTTCTTGTCAGTATTGATTCGTGTTTCTGCTATGGTTCCTAACTCGGTTTCGAGGGCCAATATCTGTTCAATAGCTATGTGGTCTTGGTTCAGTTAGAAGAGATGTGCGTCGGGTCCGATTTGGGATATAGGTCAAGTTCCCTCGAGAAATTTTGATGGGCTCCCATTCACCCCCCCTCTAGTCGCCTTCTCCGGTCCTTCATAACTTCTCTCTGAGCATCTCTATCTAGGTTTCTATAACCATTGGGTCCCAGCTCCCGAGTGCACCAGACCCAGAACACAACACCTCCCTTGGTCGGACCCTAGTAAGGTGGGTCTGGGCTGAGGAAGTCGTGTGGCACCATAGCTTTGTGGTGGTCATGGGGTCCCAGACAGGTAAGTTCCCGGACCCCCTGACCCATCAAGCAAGGTGAAGACTTTGGGGGCCTAACTCATCAACGCAGTCAGGAACATAGAGGCGTGTGTCTCCAAGGGAGCAACCGTTCAAACTCCACCATGGGGTTCAGAGCCACGTCAACAACTATTCACCATCTCGCCTAAGGGAAGGGCTCCAGAGGCACCACATGTCCATCTAGCTTGATCCAACCTCCTGTCCATATGAGAGACTTAGCCCCTCTAACAATGAACCACAACGGACTGCTCTAGTAGCGCTGCCGATGGAAGTGTCGTCATGCTTCGACATTGAGAATTTTTTGTCTCGCCCTATATACAATTATGTTCATAAAATTGTCCTTCATTTTTATGTCTATTTTTTGCATGTCTACCTCTCATGGGGCATGTCTTGCCTCTAGTTCGTGTTGTGCAATCCGGGGGCAGCAAGCGGGTCTAGTTGATGTACCTATGACCTATTTGGCATCCCGTGGCTACTTTCTTGCTCGAAGGCCAGTGTTGTTGAATGGCTGCCCTTCAGAAAAGCCAATGCTAAAGGGGGGTCCAGAGTGTACAGTCTACTTAGCCTAGTCTTGTACCCTAAGCATGCACACTTTACCTTCCTGATGCCAATGGCTAAGTACTGGGGGCCCGGATGGCGCAGGCTCTGAACAAGGCTGCAGCCATAGCCCGGATAATGTCGCATTGAATTACTCATGCCCCGTAACTCGGCTACGGAAAATAAGACATAACAAAACCAGTTGCAGGGAGAATGGGTCATGTGAGGACAATTACTGCTACCTCTGCTATCTATGCAGGCCCCAGCTTATCTTTGGACAACATATGGAGTCCGGACACCCCTAGGGGGGTCGGCGACCCTCCATCGACATCTCCAACTAAGGTGGTGGGTACTCCCGGTCCTACTGGCATCGCCTCCCAAGGGGCACACCATCGATGTCTGCAACTAAGGTGGTGGGCGCTCCTGGTCCTATCGGCATCGTCTCCCAGGGGGGGTGCCATCAACGTCTCCAACTAAGGTGGTGGGCGCTCTCAGTCCTACCGGCACCACCTCCCAGGGGGGGGCATCGACGTCACCAACGTTAGTGCATCACCAACATGGTTCTCACCGTCATCAATGTCCTACAAATAAGTGGTAGCTGTTCCTAGACTCCTGGCAACACCTCCCAAGGGGCCAATACGGAGCGCAACATAAGCAGAACGTTTCTTCATAAAAAAATTATCATGTCCTTGTGCTGCTAAGAACCCGGGGAAATCAACTTTGGCAAGCAACAAATATCATATCAAGTTTACATACAATCCATAAAATGTCTCGACGGTTACAAAGCTGGAGTTGGGAGCCCTACGCGTCTTCAGGCTAACGTTGGAACCACGCCGCCATGAGCTTAGCGGTGTCCTGGATGCTGGCCCGGGCAGCCTCCTCCATCTTTGCGATGGGCCCCTGCATCACCAACTCTAGGGAGACTTGGGGGTCCCAGCTCCGGAAGCATGTCAATACATACTCTGCCACCGGCTCCGCTAGAGCGCGAGCCAACCAAGGCGTATGAGGTGAAGAAGATGAGCTCGCTGGGCTGCAAGCTACTGAGCAGGAGGGTTCTGCACCGCATCCTCCCATTGAACTTCACCACCTGCCAGCCAAGGAGCTGCCTCACCCACTCGAGGTGGTCGTTCGTGCAGAGTCAAGAAGGGGAGAGGTTGGGCGCCATTGTTGCATGCGATGGATTGGATCAGAATAATGGGGGAAAGCTTGAGCGAGGAGGAAGAAGATGAGCGCAAGAGCAAATGAGCAGGTAATCCCAGCACGCCTGTAGGATTCCCTCTTTTATCCACATTCACGACGTTTGGGAAAGCGTCGTGCACAATGCTTGGTGTGTTCACCCCCGCTCACCCTACACCGACAATGACAAGGGGGCCCCAGTCCACTTGTTCGATGGCGTGGGTCAACCGCCAGGTAATTCAAGACAGCGAGACGAAGCGTCCCCGTAAAGGGCATGCGCGACACAAGGCAGTCATTGTCGTTTCAGGAACCATTGTAGTAAATGCCTCGGTCCCCATGACGTGCACTATGTCGTGGCTCTTCAATCAGGCACGACCACATGTCCCATGCACCAGGGCGCACTACCGCTTCAACTGTCGAGCAAAAAATTTAAGATAGCTGAGCGAGGCGTTGAAAAGATGCCCCACCTACATGTTTGCTACCTCTTCTAAGGTGGGCCTGATGGTCACTGTCGGTACCCTATAGACCGGGTACCCCTGCGAACAAGAATGAAGACAAGACAAGCTACGAAGCATGCTACCACGAGTTGTCACATGTCCCTCAGCTCCGTACCCCATCTCGCTGTTGAGGTGGACTCCGACGCTGTCATGCGTCTCATGGCTCCGGAACCCGCCTCTATGTTTAGGAGGGCTACGACATTGCCACACGCACTACAGCTCCGGACCCCGCCTCCCTACAGGAGAGGGCTCCGGCGCTGTCATACATCCTATGACTCCGGGCCCAACCTCTCTGTGGGAGAGGGCTTTGCGGTTCTCTGTGAGCCGCGAGGCACATGAATAAAGAAAGGCACACCCGTGTATTTCCAAGACGCACTCGCATGGTTTCAAGGCACGCTTGTCAGAGCCGTTGAGGCCTGTAAGACGTACAAACATGCGGTGTCATTATGACCTACAAGACGTGCAGACATGTCGCTACAGTATAATGCTGAGGGACCGAAGAATGTGATCAAAGGGAGATGAATGAGAGCCAATTAAAAATTACTCAGATGGAACTTGACCTATATTTCAAGATAAAATCTAACGCACATCTGTTCTATCTTGATCAAGATTACATAGCTATTAAAAAGCTACTAGTCTTTGAAACCGAGTTAAGAAAATTAAAACCAATGCTGAAGCAAAACAAGACAAAAAGAATATTGCACAGGATGAAACAGCAAGTGGTTTCTCACTCGGGACTGTCTGAGAATGTGAAACAGATTAAACACCAACTCACTGCTTAAGGAATAGGTAAATCTGAATTTATTTGTAGGCAAGAGCTTCTATCAAAAGTAGACAAGTTCAAATCTGTTCTATACTAAAATCTGCACAAGAGAAAACAGGAAGCAAACAAGACAGCTTTGAACTTAGCAAAATTGTTCGCTCTATCCATGCAAATAGCAGAAAATCATCGCACCAAACAGATTCTCTTCACGGAATAGAAATTAGCATGAGGGCACCGCTCAAGGCAAGCAAAATATTGATTCTTCCCAAAAGGTTGCAGGCTCATTCAGGAGCAGCGCCGCTCAAGACAAACAAAAATTGATTCTTCCAAGGAAAAGGTTGCAAGCCATCTGATCTGAAATCCACAAGCGCATACAGGAAAACACCTAGGATATCAGATCGAATAACTCCAGAGCTGAACCAAAATCAAGCAGGAAACGTAGCAACTCGGTGGCAGCTGGATCGAGGCAGGCAAATCCTAGGAATCCAGAAATTGCAGCGGCAAAGAAATGGACGTGCGACTCGGGGCAGCGTCAAGACTGAACGGCTATCAAATCCCGGGTGAAAAACTGAACGCATAACGAAGACCGGACACTGCAGCTCTAACCCAAATCCACGAAAAAAATGGCGGTAGCAAATCGGACGGAGCGGGACAAAAATGAGGCGGACACCTGCGCCGCGGAAAACAAGATCTGGCGGATGAAAAATCCTCCGAGCGGCAAGAAAATGGCCAGCTGAAGAACCCTGTGCACGTGAGATGACGAGAAAAAACCAAGGTGAAGACCGGGAACGGAGAACAGCACGGCGGAGAGAACGATCTCGGGACGAAACGAAAAATCGGCGGGCAGAAACAAAATCCGCGAGCGAAGCGAGAACACAGGCGCAGCTGGTGCCTCATGCCTGAGTAGCGAGGGACACAGGACCTAAACAAAATCCACGAAGTGAACAGGAAAAATCTCAGACCTTGAAGAGACAAAATAAAATGAAAAACAATTTTTCATTGAGATATACGAGAGCTTACAATCACGAAGGTCATTTAATTAGAAATTAAAATTGTTTCTTAGCTCACTAATAATCTAAAAAATATGAAATAAAAGTAGAGAAGTGGTAAGGAGTCTCATCCCTCTTAGATTATATTTATAAGCTTAATCAAAAGACTAAAAGACGACTATGCCCCTAGGGGCTAATACATAAAAACAATGATTCTAGGATAGAATAGTTCGATGCAGCCTGTCGTATCGACCCGTCCATATTCAGCTTTCACTCGATGCAATCTCCGTGATAATATCATATGCACCAGCCATCGTCACATCTTCATCAGTCTTGAGGTCAGACTAGGAAACCATAGCCTAAATTGCAACACGAAACATACTGGTAAATCTTGACGCATGTCCCACACTGTCGCCCTTCCATTGGTTTTGTGTCACAACTCACAAATCGTAGTCTGCTTAATTTTGAGACTCAAACCAAGAAACAGTCACGATGATTTTGATGATCAAATCACCAAACTGTAGCTGTCGATTTTGAGACTCAAACCAAAAACCCTCCACATCTTGGTTTTGAGGCTAAAATAAGAAACCCACCACTGATTTTAAGGTCAAAATAGGAGAAACCGTTATCACTGATTTTGAGGTTAAACCGGAGAAAATCGTCGTTACCGGTCTTGAGGTCAAACCGGAGAAAACCGTCACAGTGGTTTTGAGGCTAAATCACTGACAAACCGTCTCAGTGGTTTTGAGGCCAAACTACTGACAAACTGTCGATATTGGTTTTGAGGCTCAACCAAAAACTCGCGTTTCTCATCTCCTCGTGTATGGTGCAGACAGCACACAACATCACCTGACCTCCCGATCGTCCGGCTATCGAGTACCCGATCTGTGCGATCATCCCCGGTCCTCTGCACCAGGTCTCCTACTCCTACCACGATCCTCATCGTTGCCCGCTATGTCACACCTATCACCTACACATCACGAGACAAACAAACGTGATTCTCCACACGATACAAAGATAAAGGTAAAACTATCAAAAAGTCCCGAATTCGAATTTAAACATCACCAAGTCAATGACTCATCACAATCAAATTAATGAGCTGACCACCTGATTTCTCAAACGTCGACTCAGCTGACTACTCACAAGCGCGACTATGCATGTGAGGTGACCTGACATGATGGTACCAAGCCGTTAGCCATGTGCAACGTGACGGTGCGGCAGGACAGGGCGCACACCGCGCCACTGAGGGCATCATTTGCCTACTGCTGGGGCCACATGTCAGGGCCAAATCTGCATGTAACTGCCCGGCCTTGTGTTGTAAAAGGGCCGGGCGGTCACCGATCTCAGGCAAGTCCCATTCAACAAGTACCTTTTGGGTAAGAGAAACCCTAGCTTGTAGAACACACATTGCAATACAATCATCGTAGACGTAGTGTGTTACGCTCCGATGGTCCAAGCCATGTAAAAATCTTTGTGTCCACCTTGCATACTTGAGCCGAGCATGAGCTAAACTTAGCCCCTCCCATTATCGAACCATAACATGCTGCTCTAATAACGGTACTGGTGAAAGTGTCATTAACCACTTCAACAGTAGCCTTAGAAGCATTACGCAAAAATGCAAACAACACTGTGCAATTATTTGCATTCAAACAGACCAAGTAAATATTGGAGTTAGAGACATTAGTGTGCTATATTCTGACACTGCAACCAAGAATGTTTAAGTGAATACTCGTTGTACTTCACTTTAAAGGTTGATGTTAAACAGGATATATTACAGAGAGAATCTCTTCTATGTCACTGAAAAATCGAAATCTCTTATGTGCCATTAAAAAAATTCTTTTCCGTTATATGCCATCGTTTGAGTTTTTTCTTCTCTTGTGTGCCACTCCTAAGTAAAAAACATATTTTAAAAGTAATTTTTATCAAAGATGTATCACGAAACAAATTTTTAAAAAATAATAACTCACAAAAGAGAATTATTGAAAAATTTTTAGAGTTATTTAACGCACCTAAAAATTAAGATAAGTTATAAATAAGAGAATTTTTAATTCATAATCGGAGTTAAATTTGCAGTGAACCTAATAACAAAAATTGTTCCTCACTATATGTTGTGTCCTCATAAATTTTAGCTTGAATATTGAAGTAATAAAAGTTGTCTTTCAAGCTTATAACAATAGGAGGAGAAAACAAAGATAAAAGAAGAGATTAACAATAGGAGAAAACAAATCGTTCAAAGATACAAAGATAAAAGAAGAGCTTGAAAGACAACTTTCATTGCTTCAATATTCAAGCCAAATTCTATAAGGATACAACATATAGTGAGAAATAATTTTTGTTATTAGGTCCACTGCAAATTCAACTCTGATTATGAATTAAAAATTCTCTGATTATAACTTATCTTAATTTTTAGGTGTGTTAAATAACTCTATAAAATTCTGAAAAATTCTCTTTTGTGAGTTATTATTTTTTTAAAATTGTTTTGAGATACATATTTGATGAAAATTACTTTTAAAGTATGTTTTCTAGTTGGGAGTGACACACAAGAAAAGAGAAAACTCATATAAGAGAATTTTTTTTAGTAGCACAGAAGAGATTTTGATTTTTTCAGTGGCACAGAAGAGATTCTCTCTACGCTGTACTGCACTTTAAAGGTTGAACCTAACCAGTAAAAATGTTTCGGGGTGATCTGAGGCGAACTTAACAATGAATATGAGATAGAACATTTTATTACCAGTGTCACAAGCAGATACAGAAGTCTGAACTGTCTCACTGAATGAATCTACATAATCTTTTTACAATTTAAAATGATCAACTAGAGCCTTGGTAGCAAGGTCTCGTTTAAAGAAGGTCCCCAAGAACTCAGAAATGGTAAAATTCCTGTACTTGGTCAAGTTTTCTGAAGAAACCAGCTCCCGTATTGGTCCGTAAAAAATTGAGTCCCCTCTCTTCCCAGGATTGAAAAAGACTGCGATTGAAACTCTGGCTTCTTCACTTGTATTCATTACCACCCGGTGGTCAACACTCGTGTACTGATCATTAGACATTATCTGATGAAAGGGTAGAAACAAGAAAAAAAGTTAGATGTACTGATATAAAGCTGTTCAAGAAAGCTTCCTAAAGTCATATATTTAACACTTCAGTGGATGCAAAATAAGCTAGTAGAATAACAACAATTCTGTGTTGGGTTAACAACTAAGCAGTTGAGGAGAATGACCATGTCATATCATGGTTTCCACAAACCAAAGACTCCATCAGATCG
>VSTD030000070.1:0-20625 GCA_008808055.3 Sporobolus alterniflorus | reverse complement strand
TATGCAAGCCGTGCTGCAGACCCTCAATAATATGCAGCCCAACCAACAAGCTCACCAGCAGCAAGCACCTCCACCTCTACCACCACACCCGTCTCATTTGGCGGAGTTCCTGCAAACTCGGTCGACCACCTTCTCACAAGCCAAGGACCCCATGGAGGCTGAGGATTGGCTTAAGGGAGTTGAGAAGAAGCTCATGATCGCCTAGTGCATGGATCGTGAGAAGGTTCTTTTTGCCGCGCACTAGCTCTTTGGTATGGCAGCAAATTGGTGGGAGACGTACTATAACACCCATTTAGATGTCGACTCCATCACGTGGAATGAGTTCAATGCTCGTTTCCGTAACCACTATGTACCCCACGACACCATGAAGCTGAGGAAGAAGGAATTCATGGACCTAAAACAAGGCAGTATGACAGTGAATGAGTACCTCAACTCATTCATTCAGTTATCAAGATATGCCCCTGACGATATCAACACAGATGAAAAGAAACAGGGCTTTGTTCCTTTTTCTTTTATTCTCTTTTCAGCCTGTTATTTGTTGGATAAATCTAAAAAAATGTACCACTTAACAAAATGCCTAGACGTGCTTAAGCATGCTTAATCTCTAGGCGGTGGGTCACCACTCGCCTAGTGCCTGTCACCTTCTTTTTCATGGGTTTGTCTTACCGTGCTGTCGTGGTTATAGCATCTGCTTTTGATTCAGTCTTTTTTGTGCTGTTTTTTTTATTAATATATGTGCTTTCTTTGTGCTTTTTTCATCAATCATAGTTGTATTTCACTCTTATTAGCTATGTGGAAATGAACATAGCATTCACTTTAATAGTTTTTTCCTTATTTGTTGACATACGCCTGCTGGAACTAGTGGTGCGTACTTTCTTATTTTTGTTATTTGTGCTGTTTTAAATATCATCTTCGTCCATGGCAAACCTTTTTTTTTTATTATTTACCTGTGCAGTTTGTGCTGGCCAGTCTATCGATGTGGGGTTGTCTTATTTATGGTGGTTTCAGTATGTTTTCTGGTGGGAACAAGGAAGACAAGACTGAGGTATGTGGGCATTTAATTATTTATTTATACCACGTCTTCAACTGCGCCGAATGTAGGAAAGTTCACTCTAATACATCAATCTATGGTTTTGAAATAATTGAAAACTAGTTGATAACCTCGCGAGATGCTACGGAATTTCAAAATATCTTATATTTATATAAATTCACATGTTAATTCTAATTAAAGAAAAATATAATCAAAATTAAAATGAGAACATTATTACACTCAATGGTACTAGCAATAAAAAATCTTTAAAAATATATACCCTAAAAAATAGGATCATCAAACAATAAACGAATTTATGTATATCCTTCCGGCCCAGATAGTGATCGTAACCCATAATGCGGTTCATTGGCTCACGTGTCTATAACTTTTGATCTATTGCAAATATAAACATATTCAAATATAGGACAAATTAAGTTGATCTAAAAATTCTTTAAGTCCCGGAGAGTGGTCCATTAGCTCATGTGAATATAACTCTTGATCTATTGTAAGTATAAACATATGCAAATATAGAGCAAATTAAGTTGATTTAAATTTTCTTTAAAATATATGCGAGTGGGATCTTGTTTTGTTCATCTCATTGCATATAACACAATGGTGAAAACGGGATTTAAAAATGTATTGCAAATATAAACGTATGCAAATATATAGCAAATGAAGTTGATTTAAAAATTCTTTAACAAATTATGTAAGTGAGATCTTGTTTTGTTCATCTCATCACATAGAACACAATGGTGAAAACGGAATTTGAAATGAATATCATATAGATTAGATTAATCATTTTAAAGTTTTATATTATTTAGTAATGATGTGGTGATGATTAGGCTGCGAAGGTGGATAGGTTATATGTGTAGAGAATGAACTTAGTGAGTCATAGAAATTTAAGTATAGTTGATGCACACAAAGTAGACATATCTACATGAAAACCAAACTGTGGCTACTTGTGCTATGAACATTATCCTTTTATCGCTTGGTTTCTATGCAATGCACTAAAACAACCTGTGGATCATCCTCTCAATCATTCAGTAGCACGTTTTAGCATATCGTTGTAAACCAGAAGTTGCAACCACTTTGTTTTTGGTCATCATGAGATTTAATAATTTTTGGAATCTAATACTGTAAGTACATCTGATACTTTGTTACAGGCAGCACCAGCACAGGCATAAGAGGGTGCACTGGAGTTTTATTCCATGGCCATGCAACAATGTTTGATCAAAAGGCATTTTATGATGTTTTTATGTTGTTGACAATAATGCGGTGATTAGAGATTTTATTGTAATTGAGGCAGCATTTTGAGGAGCTAGACTTACTCTCAGCCGCTTGAATAATCTCGCTGCAGTGGAATTCATATTCGTGAGCACTGCATCTGTTATTTCTTTCCCCGGAATTAGTAATTGGCGGTTTACAGTGCTTTTGTATCAGTTCACAATGTTGCTTTCCCTTTAACTGAATTTACTGAAACATGTGTGGTGGTAATAAATGGACGTGACATCATAATTTAGTTGTCAGTATCATTATGGTTTGAGTCTTGAGAATTTCTGGAGTGATTGTAGCACTGCATCTAATTAACATATTAAAAAAACAGAGTCTTATGCCCGGCTCAGTGTTGTGGCCTAGCACGCCCTGCCATGCCGAGAATAGAGGGAGTGAGATGCTGGTGGGCGTCGGTTACTGCCCTAGGAGAGAGTTTTGGGGCTGTTGCTTGTCATGCCGAATGTTGGGATTTATTAGTGGGTTATGAATCATGAACACAAAATAATAATAATTGCAATAATGAAAATAGAAAGGTGACATGTCCTAATGTGCACAGAAAATGGAATCATTTCATTCACCCTAAGCTGAGAGCCTGAGATTTATTTATAGGAGGAGATAAGAGTCTTATTATAATGTTTTTACTGCCCTTAATCACTTATCTTAACTGTAAGGTTGTCAAGGGTGTGTAATCTAGATTATTACATTATGTAACCGCCTCTGCGACACGTCAATCCGTTGCCGCCACATGTAGGCGACTTTGAGATAGCCTTCGCTCGGTTGCTTCCTTGAGGCCTCAGGCTTCCAACCTTCGGCGACACTGTGTTACTGGCTTCGCCCTGTCACTTCCTTGAAGCTTTCGGCTTGTGGCCTATGGTGACGCCTTTGGGCCTCCATCTCACGGCCCAGGGAGAACTCTACATCCCTGCAAAACGAAATTGCATATCTGCCTATAGACGAAGGCCTTGGTGGACACCCTTCGCTCGTTCAGGCCCAACGTGCGGGGCGAGGGGAGGGGGGCAGCTATTGCTAAACCTTAATGTCACACCTTCAGCTCACCCCCAACAGTAGCCTCTCGAAGGCGAGGTTCAACCCCGATAAGCCGAACTTGCGACCATTTGGTGAGTTCATCCCGAAAGCGTCACCCACACAAGTTTGGGTTGAAGATTCACACGTGTTATGCTTGTTGATGCAAAAAGCTTTCGAACGATATTACCATGTATATGTGGTAATAATATTGCTCGCGTAGGAGTATTACCACACACAATTATATTGTAGTGGCACATGAAAAATTGTTTAGTTTATTTTGTTTTTTCCATTTATGCTGGTAGAGGCTTTTGTGAACCATCAATGTGGTGCTATTTGTTGGGGTTCATCGAACTCCAACGAGAAGGGAAGTAAAGCGTAGCATGGAAACAAAAAGTGGCACAGAAAGTGAGGAAAAACAGTTCACTATCTATCCTCCCCTATGGGTGCCCGTGAGGGTCTATTTATAGGGATGGTCATGTGTCTCATTACAATGCCTTAAATACCCCTAACAACCTATCCCACTAATAGAGTGTGCGGTCAGGGTGGTAATTCAGTCTATTATCAGGTAATCATTACATTGTGTATGAAATGAAACGCCGACATGTGTCCGGGGTAGCGTGGTGGCCTCCGATCTTCGATGGCGGTGACACGTGCGGCTCATAGCCTTCGGCTTCAACCTCTGCAGGTCTCCCGGCCGATGTTCTTTTACCCGAGCCCTCGATGGCGAGCCCTCGGAGCCTTCAGCCACCTGCGAACAAATCATGCACACACAAAAACACTGTGGGTCCAAGGCACCAACTTGCGGGGGTCGCTTGAGGTAACCTTCGGTTGTAGGTGAAGACTTGCCCCCAACAGTAGCCCCTCGAGGGTGAGACTTAACCCTGATGAGCCGAACCTGTGACTTTGAGCGAGCTCCATATCAAAAGCGTCACCCCCGTGAATTGGGATTGAGACGAAGCATCTGGCTATTGTGTCTGGAGCGAGGCTTCTTTTGCTATTACTATTATTATTCACAAAAAGGCTTGCGTGCGATATCGCTTCACAGCGGGATCATGGTGATACCCATTGCGGGTGCAAGGAGTATCACCACACCCGGCTACCTAACAGTATATCATGCAGGTATGCTTGACCATCGTGGAGCACGCCCTTTAAGTTGCGTTGCTCGGTTGTAGGTTGTCGGTGTGGTACTAAACTTTTGTTATGTTTATGGATTTGAACGAGTCACTATGGCCAATGGTATATGTGCTCGCGGTTTGTGACCCATGGGTCTGAGTATTTTTGATTTGCTGCTGAAAATAAATTTTGTCGATGATGTTGATAAATAACTGGATTGGTGTCAGAGGATCTTCGTTGATACTGTTGGCTTTCGGCTTTTGATTAAATGAATTTTCTTTCCAAAAAATTTAAAAGCGTCACCCCTGCCTTCACTCATTGGATTGATGGAGGTTTACCTTCGGTGGTACTGCGAGCATTTTGCTTTTAATTCTCTGAGATTGAAAATTAAAAGCATCACCCCCTGCCTTCACTTGTTTGGTTGCGGAGGTTTACCTTTGGAGGCCCTGCGAGCCTTTTTCTTTTAATTCTCTGAGATAAAAAATTAAAAGCATCACTCCCCGCCTTCTCTCATTTGGTTGGCGGAGGTTTACATTCGGCGGCTCTGTGAGCCTTTTGCTTTTAATTCTCTGAGATCGAAAATTAAAAGCGTCACCCCCACCTTCGCTCATTTGGTTGGCGGAGGTTTACCTTCAGCATCCTTGTGAGCTTTTTGTCCTGTGCGGCAAAAAGATTCATGTGTCAAAGTCTTCTACGGCTGGTGACTGTAGTCCCCATCGCCGATGTGATTGAGACTATAGCCCCCGACCGTAGTGGGCGTTGGCTCACGAGCTTGGCAAAAAATGTATTGATTTTTCTTTTAAGGCATTGCGTCACTGTGTCGACTAGCGATGTGGTACTCAACTTTTTTTTTTCTGTGTGCCTTTGAACAAGGAAAGCATCACCCCCACCTTCGCTCGTCTACTTGGCGGGGCTACCTTCGCCGATTTGGGTTCCTTTCGCTTTCCGGGGATTGGTGAAGCTGTTGTTTTTCATCTACTTGGGCTATTATTGACTTATGGCCCATTTGGCCTTTTTACTTTTTTACCGTATCTCTCCTGGCTGATGTGACCCACACACAATGCGGTTTGGGTCGTTACTTTTTGGTAAGTACTGTTTTCACTGTGCCTATAAATAGCACTGGGTCCCGCTTCAATTTGCTTCTCCCGACACTTTAGTGCTCTCGCTTTGTTTCGCTCCTAGCTATTGCTCTCGCCTGAAGGCTTCGCTCGTGTATGGTTCAGATTATATTTAGCTATCATCCTCGCACCTCCGCCGCTTCACCTGCTTTTTCATCAATGGCTTCTGAGGATGCGGCTAATGTTTCTATGGGTCATAAAGAGTCTTCAACGGAACGGTTGGACGTGACTCTTGGCGGGGAAGAGACTATAATCTCAACGGAGGTAACCTTTGAGCCAGATGGCAGATCTGAGGAGAGTGATGCATCTGATGACACCGACGATAGTGGAGATACTTCAGATAATGGTGGTCGTGTGAAGATTGGGGCGGATGCTACCCTAGCTGGTATAAGTTTTGATTTTGGGCGGTCAAAA
Organism: Sporobolus alterniflorus; assembly: GCA_008808055.3. NCBI lineage: Eukaryota > Viridiplantae > Streptophyta > Magnoliopsida > Poales > Poaceae > Sporobolus > Sporobolus alterniflorus. Next base: position 14,652 of record VSTD030000070.1, on the reverse strand, counting down.
GTTACAAAAGGCCGCATCTCAGATCTCGAGAGCTCTTCTTGCTCATTCCTTAAGGGATTTGCCCGGCCACCCAACATAGAATTTGTTCCAGCCTCTAATGAGGACGAGGTAGTTGTTTTTGAGGATTTCTTTGCTGCTGGCCTTCGCATACCTCCGCACCCCGTGCTCCTAGACATTCTTCGCAAATTTTGTGTGCAGCTCCATCAACTTACTGCAAATGCTATTCTTTAGATTAGTAAGTTTATTTGTGCTGTCACTTCTTGCGGAAGTCGCCCTAACGCTGAAGTTTTCACTCATCACTATGAGTTGCATTATCAAAACAAGAAGATTCATCTTGAGGGATCTGAGACTAAGTTCGCTGCACAGTTTGCATGCATATCCTTTCACCTGTCTAGATTTGGAAATCACGCTAGGCTTACTCCGGCTACGCGAAACAAGTGGACTAGTGGGTGGGATAGCCATTGGTTCTATTGCAAGGTACCTTCGAAACAAGGCAAGGATTTTAAGAGCCAGAAGATTTACCCTCTGAATTCGTGAATGACTCGTTTGATCCATGAGACAGATGTGTCCTCCTCTTGCGGCCCTGAAGATGCTGATTTCAAAGCTTTTGTTGCGGTGACTTCGCTCATTGACGGTCGCGATGCGGTTGAAGAATTTCTTGCCAGCGGCTTGTGTCTTCTTGGCCGTCGTTTTGGTTTTTTGGTGGAGACGAAGGAATCTCCACTCTCCAAGATAACTATGCCGATGCCTCAGATTGATACTGCTATCGAGGAGCAGGAGTCTGGTGCAAAGTTTGCAGCACGTATTGAGAAGGCTGCTAATGAGCTAGTTAGCCGATACACTATTGTGGAGCATAACACCTACAAGGGGCTTCGCCATGGGCGGGTTAATCATGTTTTTGAACTAGCTGGATTTCTTTGTCAGCTCCGCCTTGAGCCTGTCGGGCGTAAACACAAGATGAAATCTTCTGATGCGGCGGCGGCTCCGGCAGTGGAGAAAACTACCGGAAAACAGGGGCGTGGCAAGAAATCAACCAGCACTGAAGCTCGTACCTCTGCTCAGGAGCTCACATCAGCTAAGCCCTTGGGGCGTGGCAAGAAATTCTCTGCAAGATCTCCTGTGCTTAGTGTGGTGGTGAAAGCTTCACTTGGTGCGGCTATTGGGAAACCAAAGCACGCCCTAAATTTGTTTGGTTCAAATTCGTCTGCATCTGATGATGAGAGTGCTTATCCCCAGAGTCCTCGGAAGTGCCCTTGGGATTCTTCTGATTCGAAAAAGATTTTGATGCTTGCTGCGGCGAAAGGTGTGTTTAGTTGATTTATTTGTTCTTTCCCATGTTCTATGGGCTATAGTAACATGTCCTTTCTTGTCTTTTGTTTAGACGCTATGCTGATACCTCCGCCGAATGATGGCGATGAAGTGCCTGAAACCCAAGGCGCCCTTGCAAAGAATGTTTTTATTGCTTCTGATGATATTGTTGCCCGCAAGGGTGGCGTGATAGATGTGGCACTAGCTTCACGATGCGGAGTTGTTGTCCAGTGTGAAGATCTTTGCGTTGTTCTTAGTGATTGTTTACAGTATGTGAGCTTCGTTCCTCTTATGGTGTCTTGCTTTTTGTCGCCATGTTGGATTTTTATTTATGTTTGTGTTCGTGATAGACAATGAAACTGACTAAGGTTGTGGAGAACATTATTACTGAGGACAGCGGTGCTCCACTCCGTGAACGCATCGCAGATCTCGAAAAAAGGCGAGAAGCACTGCAGCTTGCTTTGGAGCATAGCCACGAGGATTACGAGTTAGTTGTGGCCGACTGTAAAAAACATTCTTCTGAGTGTGATCAATTGAAGATCCGTTGCGACAGTCTGCAATCTGAATTGGCGCAAGGTCGCTCAGACGCTGAGAAGCGCATTTCTGATCTGGAAGCAAAAGTTGCGTCTGCTGAAGCCCGCAGCACTGAAATTGCCATCGAAAGTAAAAAGAGTTTGGAAGATTTTCAAGGTTTACTTGTTCAGCAGCTTGAGCTAGTACATGACATGTATGCCGAGAAGATTCAAAGCATCAGTAGTTTGTGTTTGTCGGTGTCAGCGGAGGAGCCTTCGACAGAGGATTACCTGAACTGACTGTTCGAGGAACTCTGGCCTTCCTGATGTATTCAGAGGCGTAAATGAAAATTTTGTCACTTCTGCGATTGAGGGGGCCTCACGTTAGCCTGTGATTCGGTTGATCTCAAAGCTATGTGGGTTGCTGCTTCCGGAGCCGGTGCGGACATTCTGCCCGCTGTGTCAGGCATACGAAGAGCTGCCCGAGCCGTTTTGAAGAAATGGTGGCGGTCGTTTGGTTAGGACTATGTGTAATCTGCTATTCGCGCTCAATAGGTGAATGTGCTTTCTTGTTTTTGGGTTTGGTTTGTGTCCGCCTTCTTACCCTTGTTATCATTTTGTTTTAGGCCTCAACTACGAATGAAGAGATCAACATTGAAGCTCGGTTCAACACTGCTCTCATTGACGACATGGCGACTGCTATTGACGCTGAGTTCGGATGCTTCGAGCTCCCACAAGCTTACAATCGATGCCCCGTGCGACAATCGGAAATCTCATTTTAGCGATTCGTCCACTCAAGATCAAGAGACGAAGAAGACTCAATGGCGTAAGGCTTCGCCGTCTAATGCTCCGTGAAAAAAATCTAAGAGGACGAAGATTGATATTGATCGCGCCTTGGCTGTGCCTGCAGCCTGCGATGGTTTGCTTTCAGCTGCTGGTTTTGATAGGTCTGAGTGGGAAATAATGTACCCTCTTTTGTTGCCGAAGGTCTCGTTGACACCTTCGCGCATGTAAACCGAAAAGATACTTGAATCCCTGTAATTACTGTGAGATTGTGTTGTGCGCCTTAGCATGTTCCGTGTAATTTATTTTGTTTTTATACTCTCTCTTTTGTATACCTTTGGGTCCCACCTTCGAGCACTTGTGGATCTGTGTATATTTGATATTTCGATGGTTGCTTCGCTGATTATGTAAGTTGTATGGTGGTTTTGCATTTCCCTATTGTCTAAGTTTCGACATGAACAGACAACCTGATTTACTGCATTTGTTTCAGAGAGTTTGTCCTGTTTCTGAGAGTTTTGCTTGCTCCAAAAGTTTTGCACTTTTTGCGATTTTGAGCGAGCCTCTAGTATTTTTGTGGTATTTTTTTTTCTTTTTTGACTTTGATTAATGCCCTTATCTTCTTGGGTTTCTTTCCTTTCGAAACGTTTTACACTTAGATTTTAAATGAGCCCCTAGTATTTTTGAGCTTCGTTCCTTCCGGAACATTTTACGCTTCTGCGATTTTGAATGAGCCCCTAGTATTTTTTGGCTTCGTTCCTTCCGGAACATTTTACGCTTCCATGATTTTGAATAAGCCCCTAGTATTTTTGGGCTTCGTTCCTTCCAAAACGTTTTACGTTTCCACGATTTTGAATGAGCCCCTAGTATTTTTGGGCTTCGTTCCTTCCTAGACGTTTTACGTTTCCGCGATTTTGAATGAGCCCTAGTATTTATGGGCTTCGTTACACTTCTGCGATTTTGAATAAGCCCCTAGTATTTTTGGGCTCCGTTGGTTCCAGAACATTTTACGCTTTCTACGATTTTGAATGAGCCCCTAATATTTTTAGGCTTTGTTCCTTCCGGAACGTTTTACACTTCCATGATTTTGAATGAGCCCCTATTATTTTTGGACTTCGTTCCTTCCAAAATATTTTACGCTTTGACGATTTTGAATGATGGAGCCGGTGGGGCATTGATAAACTCGATTTGCCCACATCTCTCGTTTGTTAGGCCTTTGGCCTATCAAATGTTAATTTAACCTTGTTAGATATTTCAACCCGTGTGATCAATTGGGAAAGTCTTTTGGGGAAAATGAGAGCTTATATTCATGCCTTGAATTGTAAGAGCTCCGCCTCGTTAAAAAACTTCACACCCTCACGGGCTTCCCCTGTGAGGAAAAGAGGATGGGCCTGAATTGAAACAAAAGTTGCAAAAATATAAAAGGTAAGCGACAATTTGTTTATATTTTACAGAACCTCGTTGTTACCAAATTGGCTAAATAAAGAAACGGTGGAGGTTGTTGGCGTTTCAGGAGTGTTCCAGCATCCTTCCTTCATTGTCTACCAAACGAAAAGATCCTGGCCTTGTTTTTTCCATCACCACGAACGGTCCTGTCCACTTGGGTTCCAGCTTCTTCGAAGCTTCGGTGCGAGGGCTCCGTAGCAATACTGGATCCCCTACATCAATGTGTTTCAGCCTCACTTTTTTGTCTCTCCATGTTTGAAGGACCGGAGAAGGCGGCCAGAGGGGGGTGAATGGAAGTCAATCAAAATTCCTCGCAGGAACTTGACCTATATCCCAAATCGAATCCGACACCCCTCTCTTCTAACACGACCATGACCGGATAGGTATTGAACAACTCTTGGCCCTCAGAACTAGGTTATGAACTATAGCGGAAACACGAATCGGTGCCAGCAAGAACACGTGCGAGATTGATGACAAAAATCAGATCAAAGAACAGTTTATATCTTCACATGCATTTCACCGAACACCTGATGGACACGTTCGAGAAATCACCGCGGGAGAATAATTTGAACTAGAAACCCTCGAGCTTTTGATCCGGTAGCTCAAGACAAGACCGGCTTCCACCTACAACGATCCACACATAATTGAAAAACTAATTTGCTTGACAAACAGAAGAGCCAAAAATCCGAAACCGAAGAACCAAACCACGGTGCGGTGAGCAGGAGACTGGCCACGGCAAGAAAAATCTCAATGCCAACAACAGAATCGAAACTGGAGCAGCGATTCCAAAACAAGAACAATGAAGAAGAACGGTCGCTGTGGAGGAAATCCAACCCGGAACAGCTACACAGCTGGGGGCGGCATCCTGGAATGGCAAACCGAGGCAGCGAACAACTCAGGCAGCAGAGCGAAGAAAATGAGCAGCAGGGGACTGGATCTAACAGACGATGCTCCCCTAGTGCCAAACTGCCGAATCGAAGCTAGGCAAACAAAAACGAAGTCGAGGCAAGTGGGAAATCTGGGTGCACACAGCAGAACTCAAACGAAAAATCTGCTGCCGAAAAATGAGAGGCCTTGAGCACTGATGGTCGAAAATCAATGAACAGAAGAATTGAGCTGCTACCTCATACAGGAATTCCCAAGCAGAAAAAGGTAGGCCTTGGAGGCCGCCACAAACCCACCCTACGAGATTTACAACACTGGAAATTGAAAACCATGGACGTCTAAGTCAGGAGCAGGAAACGGCCAGCGAGCCTTGAGCGGGAAGACAAGGACTCAGGCGAACGGTGGACAAAGACACAAACTGACACATGGTAGCGAAAAATGGAGACCTGGAAACACGAACCAAGGAACAAAGCTCAGAATAAAATCGCCCAACAGGAACACAGCGCCTTGATCTACTGCAACCACGAAGCGGAATACTCAGAACAAGATGCAAAAACAATTTTTTCATTGAGATCCAATGAGAGTCTTACAACCATGGAGGTAACTGCCCTCCCTCCCTTATTTAATTATTGGAATGTCCCTCCCTCATTTAATTATTAGAATGAAAATTGTTTCTTGTCTCACTTATATACTAGGAATGCAAAATGAAATTGGGAAGTGGTAAAGAGTCTCATCCACTCTATAGTCCTATATATAACCCCAAGTAAAAGGCTAAATGACTACTATGTCCTTAGGCCCTAATATATTGAAAACGGCAAAGGTAGGGTAGCAGGATCCGACGCAGCCCATCGCATCGACCCGTCCGTCTTCAACTTGCCTCCGACGCAACCTCCGCGATGGTGCCATGTGCACCACCCGCCGTCGCGCCTCCGCCAGTCTTCAGGCCAGACGGGAAAACACTAGCCATACTTGCTTCCACGCAAAGCAAGCCACTAGATCTCGATGCGTGTCCCGCGCCGACCTCCCTCCGTCGGTTTTGTGGCGTAACCGACAAACCTAAGCCCACTTGGTTTTGAGGACCAAACCAAGAAACCGTCACGGTGATTTTGAGGCCCAATTCACCAAACTAGAGCTGCCAATTTTGAGGCCCAAACCGGGAAACCCTCTACACCCTTGGTTTTGAGGCTCAACCAAGAAACCCACCACTAGTTTTGAGGCCAAACTAGGAGAAATCGTCGCCACCAGTTTTGAGGCCAAACTAGAGAAAACCGTCACCACTGATTTTGAGGCCAAACCAGCAAAAACCGTCGCAGCAGGTTTTGAGGCCAAACCGCTAGAAACCGTCGCCACCGGTTTTGAGGCCAAACCAGCGACAACTGTCCGAGTGGTTTTGAGGCCAAACCACTCACAAACCATCGACCCTGTTTTTGAGTCTCAACCAAGAAACCCGTGCTCCTCATCTCTACGTGCACGTTGCAGACCGCACACGGCGCCACCCGACCTCTCAACCGCCCGACCACCGAGTATCCGACCTATGCGACCACCCCCGGTCCTCTGCATCAGGTCTCCTACTCCTGCCATGGTCCTCGTCACTGCACACCATGCCGCACCTATCACCTGCACACCACGAGACAAGCAAACATGATTCTCTAAACGAAACAAAGGTAAACAAAAAAAAAAATGAAACTATCCCGGATTTGAATTCAAACCTCGCCAAGTCAATGACTTATCACAATCAAACCAAGGAACTGGCCACTTGGTTTCTCAATGTTTTTGTTTCATTCTGGTAGGACTACAGGTTTTTGACCCTCTTCATGCACTCAACCTCTAAGTAGGTCTTTTGATTTAGCTTCGGTAGGGTTATTGACTGCCTCTGCTTTGGTTCTGGCAATGTGGAGCTTAATCTCCTCTGGTTTTACTGGCTCTTCTTCATACAATAGTTTGAAGGGGGTGAATTTTGTTGCTTTGTAGATGGAGGTGTTGTGACTCCACAGTGCCCTCAGTAGTTCCTCTACCCATTTGCCTTTCGATTGGTTTTCTAGTATCTTCTTGATGGCTTTGAATATCAATGCATTTGCCTTTTCTATTGCTCCATTTGATTGTGGATGGTATACGGATGTGAAAGCTGCTTCGACTCTCGTCTGGTAGCAGAATTCCTTGAATAGGTGACAGTCAAAATGCTTGGCATTGTCGACTGTTATCTCTCTGGGCACTTCAAATTGGCATATTATGTTTTTCCAGAAGAACCTTTTTAATCCTGCTGCTGCTATATTAACTAGAGGCTTTGCCTCTATCCACTTTGTGAAGTATTCTACTACTACCACTGCAAATTTGTAGTTGCCTTGCACTGTTATTAGTGGTCCTACTATGTAAATGCCCCATCTCTGCAATGGCCATGATGGTGTGATGAGCTGAGTTGGTTGGGACGGAGCTTGAGTATTTGGTGAGAACTTCCGACATACTTGACAAGTTTTCACAAGCTTCGCAACATTGTCTAATATGGATGGCCTATAGAAACCCTGCCTGAATACCTTTGCAGCGAGGGCTCTTGCACTGATGTGACTGCCGCATGCACCCGCATGTATCTGTTTTAATAGATCCTTGCCCTCATCTTCGTTCAGACAACGAAGGAGTGGTCCTGTTATTGATGTCTTGTACAGCTCTTCGCCGATTATTTGGTATGCTTTCACCCTTTGTTGCATTCTTATAAGCTCTGTATTGCTGTCTGGCTCATAGTGGTTGTGAAGGTATGCCATGATCGGAGCTCGCCAGTCTTCTCCTTGTATGATATTTATCATCCTTGGCTCTAGCTCAACTATTTTTACGGAGGGATCTTCGATGACTTGGAAGAATACATCCGGAGGTATCACCACTTTCCTAGCTGTGGCCTTAGCCAATTCGTCTGCCTCTTCATTTTTTGTTCTTTCTTTGTACTAGACTGTGAATCCCTTGAGGAATCTCTCCATCCTTCGCACAACGGCTAGGTATCTCTCTAGGGTCTCGTCTCTTGCGATACATTCTTTCTCAATTGGACTTGCTACCACCTCCGAATCTATTTTCACTATGCAATGCTGGACTCCCATTGCTCTCAACTTTCAAAGGCCTAATAATATTGCTTTGTACTCAACTATGTTGTTGCTGCACTTGTCGGTTTCATTTTTGAATTGCATCCTTGCCGCATATTTCATCTTGATTCCTGAAGGTGATTTTAATATTGCTACTGCTCCTACACCAGAAACTCCCCAGGCTCCATAACAACATATTTGCCACAGTGTGTTTACGATTGTGCCCACTATATAGCTTGATGGCTCCATCCAGTCTGCTATAAAATCTGCCAGGACTTATGACTTTATTGCAGTTCTTTTCTCAAAATCTATTACGTACTCTGAAAGTTCTATTGCCCACTTTCCTATTCTTCTGAAAGAATCACAATTTCCAAAGTTGTCTTTCAGTGGCTGACTTGTCAAGACCCTGATTGTGTGAGCTTCAAAGTAGTGTCGCAGCTTTCTTGCACTCATGACTACGGCGTAACATATCTTCTCCATTTCTGAATAGTACTTTTTTGATCCTACTAAAGCTTCGAACACAAAGTATATTGGGACCTGATGCATCATTTTCTTGTCTCCATTCAATGTATATATTTCTTGCACTAGGGCTCCGTTAACAATTGTATGAGTTGCTGAAACATATAGGATTTGTGGTGGACCCAGCTGTGGACTCGCCATGGTCAAGAGCTTCGATATGTATTCTTTTAGTGCGTCGAAAGCTTCTTGTTGTTCTGACCCCCACTCAAAAGTACCGAAGCCTCTTAACACCTTGAAAAGGGTAGGCTTCACTCTGCTATCTTCGCCATGAATCGATTTAAGGCTACTATTCTACCTGTCAGCTTTTGTACTTATTTTTTGGACTTTGGAGGTTTCATGCAGATTATTGCTTTTATCTTGCCTTGGTTTACTTTGATTCCCTTTACTGAAACTAAACATCCCAGCACCTTGCCTCTGCTGACTCCAAACACACATTTCTCTGGGTTAAGTTTTAATTGTGCTCTTCACATGTTAGCGAAGGTTCCCGCTAAATCCGGCAAGTAGGTTTCCTTTTTCCTGCTTGCGACCACTATGTCATCAACATAAGCGAAAACATTTCTTTCCAACTATTCCCTGAGGATAACTTTTGTCATCCTGCAAAAAGTTGATCCGGCGTTCTTGAGACCTTTAGGCATCCTAAGATAGCAATAGGTGCCAAAGGATGTTATAAAACTTGTCTTTTCTTGATCTTCTTCTCGGAGCCATATCTGATGATATCCCGAGAAGCAGTCTAGTAATGACATTGTTTCACATCCCGTTGCGGAGTCTACCACCTTGTCAATTCTTGTCAATGGGAACTCATCCTTCGGACATCTCTTGTTGAGATCGGTGAAATCTATGCACATTCTCTACTTGCCATTCTTTTTCTTGACCATTACTATATTTGCAAGCCAACTTGGGTAGTAGACTTCGTGTATGAATCCCGCATCCAACAACCTCTGAACCTCCGCCTTTGCTGTTGCAACTTTTTCATCTGACATCTTGCGGAGCCTTTGTTTCTTTGGTCTTGCAGAGGGATTGACTTCTAGCTTGTGCTCTATTATGTCTCTGCTTACTCCTGTGAGGTCAGAGGTTTTCCATGCAAACACATCATTGTCCTTATCCAAGAATGAAAGTAGATCTTTCTCTTCCTCTGGTGTCAAGTCCTGGGATATTGTCACTGTTTTATCGGGTACTCTCAGGTCTAGCGAAACTATTTTGATCTCGCATTATGGCTCTATCGGTCTACATCCAAATCTGCCTTCATTTTGCTTGCATGTGATGCTGGTACTGTCTTTTGTCTTCTCATCTTGTAGGCAATTTATATTTCTGTTGCCTGAGCGAAGCCTTGATCTATGTTTCTTGCATCTTTTTGATTGCCATGTACTAAGATAACCCCCTGAGTTGCAGGTATCTTCAAATAGAGGTAGAGTGAATGCAGCACAACCTTGAAGGTGTTAAGGAAACCCCTTTCGAAGATGGCATTGTAGGGATACCATATGTCCACTACGTCGAAGGTTATATACTCTGTGCGGGCATTTGACAGGGTGCCAAAGGACACTGGCAGGGATATGGATCCCACTGGCTCGATTTTCATTCCTCCAAAATCATAGTGGTTTCAATGCTTCTTTCAATTGCTTCTTATTGAATCCCATCTCCTCGAAAGTAGAGAGAAATAGTATTTCTGCTTGACTTCCATTATCTACCAGGACTCTCATGACATTCCACTTGTTAACATGTGTGATTATTACCATTGCATCCATGTGCAGGAGAGATGTAAGCTTAATATCAGCTTCGATGAATGTTATTTGAACGTGCGACCACTTGGTGCATACTATGGGGCCCTCAACTGCTACGTGGTTTACTTGGCGATAGTGTTCTCGCTTCTGTTTCTTGTCCTCAAAGGTCAGGTTGGAACCTCTAGTGATGGTATGGATAGTTTTGAAGGTTGGAAAGCTTGTTGCTTGCTGGGAAGGTTCTTGGCTTGTGGGTGGAGGTGGAGGTAGATTGTTTGGCTCCATTTTTGGTTGGGATGTTTGCGAGCTTGTAGTTGGGTATGTTATTTGCAGAGTTGGCAGAGGATAGGTGATTGCTAGCTATGGTGTATGGTTTTGGTTTGGATGTGACGTGTAGTTGTATGGCTGGTAGTATTGCAAGGGATATCTGTGGTAGTTGGGTTGGTATTCTGGGCAATGGTTGTAGTTTTGGTATGAAGGTTGATTCGAGGATGATGATTGCGAATGTTGGTTCCAGTGAGATGTGTGATTGACCTCTTTCATTATGCTTGATGCTGAAGGTTGGGTTGGTTTTTGTGCCATCTTTTTTTGGATTTGAGGAAGATAGGACAATCCCTTGTCCGACGGTCAGTGTCTTTCTCATGAAACATATAGTACAATGGATTGTCTTGATATCAGCCCCTGCCTCTACCCTTGTTGAAGTAACCTCCTCTGCTTTGCTGATGGTCCCTTCTTGGGTCATAGGGTCTACATTCGTTCTCTTGCCTTGGAGGCCTGAAATTTTTGTCCCAATTTTCCTGAGGTCCACATCCATCAGAATCAATGCTATGAACTTGTTTGCGTGCTACGTCAAAGCTTGTTGCACCTTCTTTGCCTTTGCTGTATTTGAATGATCTAGAGCTTTCGTTTTCGTTTATTACTTTCCTTTGCTGGTCCAGCTTGTGGTAGTGAGACACCTCTGACCTTCTGAACTTCCAGAATTCTTCATACAATCCTTCGAGTGTCTTTGGGTGCTCCCTGACTAGGTGACTGTCCAACTATCCAGCACATAGTGCTTTGATGGTTTGGGTTATCGCTTGTTCATCTGAGACCTCTGGAGCTTGCGCTTTAAGCCAGAGGAATCTTCGGAAAAAGTCTGGCAGCATTTCTCTTTCGTACTGCTGGTAGGAGAAGAAATCTTCCTCTGTGGTAATATCCGCCTGAAAGCCATGGAAATTAAACATGACCTTCTCTTTTAGTTGCGCCTATGACATGATTGATCTTGGAGGTAGCCTTGTGTACCAGTTTGCTGCTGCATTTTCGAGTGATATAATGAATGACTTTGCGAGGGTTGTGTCGTCTCCACCAAATGAGGCTATTGCAGCTTCATACGACATAAGGAATTTTTGGGGGTCAGACTCTCCATAATATTTTTGTGGAGGTGCTACTCTATACTGAGCTGGCCATGGTGCTAGCTGCATGTTGTCAGCTAGAGGACACATAGGATCAATGCTACTCTACATTGCATGATGAAACGAATTCTGTTGAGGCTGCGGTGTCTGATAGTGCTGTAGCAAAGGTTCTTACACTATAGGCTCACTTTCATGACGATGAAGGTGCTCTATTGCTTGTTGAAGTTCCACTTGAATCACTCGCTCTTGTTCGATTTGTTGCCGCATGACATGTTCCTTTTTGGCCATTGCCTTTCTTCTGGCCACCTGTTCTTGCATTAGTCGTAAACGCTCGTTTTTGTGGCGAGGGCGCACCAGCTCATCTTCAATGACCGCTTCTATCTCTTCTTATGAATCCTGCTGCAACTCCTCTTGAGCTTTGCTGTTTTGCAACTGGCTTGGGTGCTGGGTGGCTGGTGTGGAGGTGTCCGTGGCGAGCACTTCTGCTTGTCTTGGACCAACTTGTACAATGGCTTGTGGGAGAACTAGGGAAGTTTGTTGGGTGGTTGGTTGGGTTGGTTCAAGGATCTGAGCTCCTTTCTTGATCTTTTCTTGGGTGACATTTCGTAGGTGTTCTTTCGAGCACACAAACGGTGGGCACCAATGTTGGGGTTCGATAGCCGAAGGTTATCGAACTCCAATGAGAAGGGAAGTAAAGCATAGCACGGAAACGGAAAGTGGCACAAAAAGTGAGGGAAAACAATTCACTATCTGTCCTGCCCTATGGGTGCCCGTGAGGGTCTATTTATAGGGGAGGTCATGGGTCTCATTACAATGCCTTAAATACCCCTAACTACCTACCCCGCCAATAGAGTGTGTGGTCAGGGGGTAGTCCAGTCTATTACATGAGGTAATCATTACATTGTGTATCAAACAAAACACCGACACATGTCCGGGGTAGTGTGGCGACACCTGCGGCTCATAGCATTCGGTTTCAACCTTTGCAGGTCCAAACCTTAAGCATGTTATTTTTTCAAGACTCGACTGGCACGAGCATTACCTTATGCTTTCCATGTTCTAGTTATACGACCTAGTAATGTTGGTGTAACTTAAACTCCTAATCAAGTGCATTTCTTGCTTCTCGTTTACCATCGAGCTGCGTCCTTGTGTTTTGCAAGTGTATCGTGTACCCATCCCAACTTTCTGAACCAAGGTAATGGATGTCAAGTCTAACCCCACACTAAAGCACGTTCCTATCCAGGAGTTCCTACTTGGTGATAGACGTGATCCCTCAACATCGGAAATTGAGAAAAAATGATCACCTCCACCTATGTGTCTCTTCAACCATAAAGAAGTGGTCCCGCTGCAGTTAAGTGCATATACCGAGCAAGCCATCCTAGGTTCACAATGTTTTCCCCGTATCCCAACTTCAGAAGACTTCTGAAGGGACCTGCAGAGTCATCATTGGCAGAGTGGTTCCGCTGGAGTTAGTTTGCCCTAACCACAACATGTAGCCGAGTGATAGATCCTCAATACCACATGATGAGGCATATGACGATCAAATTATACAAGGTACAAGAGAGTCACTTTTCAGAAAAGCAAGCTACATTAGAGGCTGAGAGAGTTCTTATTCTACTCATCTTGATTTCCAATCTTACCAGTGAACGTATTCATCATATCCATTCCTTGCTTCCTTAGAGGTCCTCTCTCTTCAAAATCTCAAAACGAGATTTATTTTAGGGGGGGGGAGGCTGTAACACACCATGTTATGGTAACCTTAATCAATTTCCTTGAACTACAATTAGGTCCTATTGAGAGAGCTAATCAAGTCACCAAAGTTGAAGTAAAATTCAAAGTTAAAGATTCAAAAAAATCCAAACTGCTGAAATAATGGTCCTGATGGCTCAGTCCAAAATTGTTGGGAATTTTAGGATGTTGATTTTGGTTTTGATCCCAAAACATGATTTCATCCTCATGACCTTTCCTGCCATCAAGCAAATCTACATAAATTCTTTATGTTAGGAAGCCATTCTTTCATAGGTTGAAACACAGCTAAACCTTATTAAATCCCCAGACTTAGCAAAATTTCCAGAACTTGCTTAACGATTATCCCTTTTGCAAATTCCACAACTTCTTCAATCTTGGGAGATGGTGTGTATATGTCATTCAGATCAAAGAGTAAGGTTTGTAGACTATCTTGGAGAAATCCTTGTCCAAGCTTGTGCACTGGTGTGTTTGTATTAGTGAACACAATGTCTAAGTATCCAACCTATTTTGGATTCCAAATTTGGATAAGAATCTGAATTTTAATTCAAAATCCATGGATAATGGAACTAGATGCCAATAACAAAACTTGTTCACAATTTCAAATCCTGTCTTCCTGTATTTTTATTCAAAATTTTCGACCCTTGAAAGGTAGTTTGGATTGAATCAAAATCAGAACAGTTGAGTTTAAGTTTAATTTTTAATTGGATCGGGCCCCACACGAAGCCTCTCTCTGTTTCTCTCTCGTTGCACTATGTTGGAATCTCACCGGAGAGACAACCCGCAAGTTGCCGGTGATATCGCATCCCGTACCAGGAGTTGTTGGCCCAACTGAGAGTAATCCTTACTACACCCGAAACGCCAGCCTAAGAGGTCAAAGACTCCCCCATCTTTTAAGTTGGTCCAACCCTCCCCCCACAACTAATGTGGGATTATTCCAACAATCTCCCCAGTCATACATTGGTGTCTCCTTGACTCTGCCTTACTGGCCTGACGCACAGGCTCACGGGTGCACCCAAGTTCATGAGTCATGGAGCCCACACCATTCCTGACCGGCCTGCCACACTCACGGGCGCACCCGAGTCCCCTTGTCTGCATAGGTTGAGATTGTCGGTCTGGCTCTGATACCAATTGTTGGGATCTCACCGGAGAGACAACCCACAAGTTGTCGATGAGATCATGGCCCATACGAGTAGTTGTTGGCCCAACTGAGAGTAATCCTTACTATGCCGCAAAAGCTAGCCTAAGAGGTGAGAGACTGCCCCATCTTTTAAGTTGGTCCAACCCC
>VSTD030000069.1:0-17215 GCA_008808055.3 Sporobolus alterniflorus | reverse complement strand
CCGATCTGGGGGGGTCCTCATCATCAAACTCTCCATCAGGCTTGCCATATTGTCATGAAACGTCCATCCAAGGCACCTTTCCATCAGCTATCAATTCCTCTCGAGGATGATAATAAAACATGAGATCCTCAACCACATCCAAAGTGAATCAAGACTCTGAACACATGGGCATTCTTAACACTCCTCGGTCTCAAGAAATAGGCAGGATTGCTGTTGCTGTGGTCAGCTTGAGACTGAATGAAGGCCAATAACACTGTCTGGGGGATCCTAGAAGGATCTTTACAGAATGCTCAGCACTGGAAAGCTCTAAGAGCAGTCTTTTTCTGGTGCACTCTTCCACATAGTGAATACAAGCCTCCTGTCCCACCACCTTATTAGCCACTTCCTTGAACCAAGCATGGTGGGGAATCCCCTCAATGCTCAACTTGACATGATTGGGAATGATCAGCCTGTTCCCAAACTCATCGACCTCCCAAGCCTTGAAACGAAGTTCTACAGACCCTTCTATGATTCTCCCAGCAGCGAAAACGACATCACGGGGATGCTTCTTACAGAAAATGATGATGAATGGTGCTGGGTGGCTACGGTAGACATACAACTCATGTTTGCAAAAAAGAAAATGATGAAAAATGATGCCCTTCAGCTCTTTAGCTGACCTGAGGCCCATGGGGCCTTCTTCTGAGACCACCAGCGCATCACGCGTGAGCAGGTCCTCTCTACCAACCATCTCCACCGAGGTGGCCATTGTCATGAAAGCCACACTCGACTTGAACCTTGAGTTGCCCGGGAAATTGATGGCATTGCCACCAAGCGCCACCCCTGCCTCCACGGCCAGGGGCGTCTTGCCCCTCGACCCATGCAGGCTATCAGCAGAACTGCCAAATGAGCGACACTGGTCCATTGATCTTTGATGGGAGGTCTTGGTGCGGTGAGGGTTAAGCTGGATTGGTGGTGGAGAAGGTTTGGGGTGAGGAGTTCTGCGTGAAGGACAAAGTGAGGAGCTATGGCCTGATTGGTGGTGGTGCGTGAAGGTTTGGGGTCTCTACACTGAGCAGCTCTGTGATTCTGGGCAAAACAATTTGCCAGCGACTTTGGTGCGGAAGATTTGACTCCATGCACTCGGCGCCGAAAGCTGCTGTAAATTGATGGGAGCTCTCTCTCCTCTCCGCCTTGACACTGTTTGCCATTGGTGAAGGGATGGCACGCCTTGAGTAGTGCACTACTGACCTCGGCAGCCATGTCATGATGGACTTGCCACTGTAGGAGATCCTGCTAGGGAATGTGACATGACCTCTCCTATACAACGGTGTTTGAAGGCAGTGTAGAGGGCTTGGACCAAGATTGGATGCTGCTGAGCTGGGCCAGGACTCGAACCTCGGAAGGGGGGTGGTCCATGTGGAACAGGACCATGGAGTCAGACGGGCGCAAACCGACCACCGACAATCTGCCAGATGACATCAACACAGGATGGGACCGGACTACATCTGCAAAGATCTAGGGAAGGGAAAACTTCTAGACCAATCAACACAGGAGGAAAACATACCCATAGGGTGATCAGAGGATCCCGATCTTGACTCCTTTCGCCTGTCCCTCGACGGACTGCTGCGACGCGGCTCTCAGACTTGGAGTAAGCAACCCCTTTCTTGGAGCAGCCCCGATGAATCGATGCAAAGAACTCTAGGGTGGCATGTCGAACGCCCGTCGCGCAACTGCTGGAACACAGGGGAGTGGGAGGTGGTGATCTTACCTGGGGAACGGAAGTTGGGAGGATCAACCTGAGTGGATGATCGCTGCGGTCGGTAGAGTCGCCTTTTGGAGTCGACCATTGGGTAATCCGTAATTGAGAAACCATTATTTATCCCTACTTATTGTTGGCGCTCGTAAAACATTAATTTCATACGTCAAATTTGTTAAGTAAATATATAAAATAATCATGTATTCACCTTATCTACTAATCTAGTTCTATAATTTTAATGTTCATTTGATTTCAAGAACTTAGGTATTAAATTAGAGCATTTCAATGGATGACAAAGAGAAGTTGACAAAATATCAAAATCATCATCACCACAGGGATATATTTGACATATGGACCAAGTGGGCTAGATCACAGGCCGAGTGGGCCTAGGGGCCGGCCGATCGGCCAGGTGTTGAGGAGGTTCGGCCCGAGCCTTATTTGCCACGTGTCTACAGCAGGAGGAGAAGTTTGAGTCGGTGGAGGTAGCTCCATCCGGCCGGTCGGCCACTACTCGGCCACTACCTGGCGCCAAACCGACCTCTCCAAGTCGGTGGAGGTCCCATTCACCCTTATCAATACCCTCCTCATGGTGAAAGTCAAAAACCACACTCATTTTATAGTTTTCCACTTGTAAATGTTCTGGTTTAATAGTAGTAGCACAGATGAAACCCTGCCGAAAGTCGAGAGTCAAGTCGAGTCTTCGCTCGAGATCTGAAAGTAATCTCAAAGATCGGTGAACACTTATATTTTTACCTTTCTTTATAGACTTTGAGTCATATTTCTTATATGTTATGTTCTTGTTTTGTCTTGAGCTTTGATGCATGTATAGTTACTATCACTTGATACATCTTATTTGTTGTTATTGCTCTGTGGGTTATTTGTCCGACTCGATAGATTACTCTCGCTCCTCATAGAACGAGTGGTTTACCGACGTTGGTATGTTTCCTTATATTTCATCGGCTGATGATGAAATATTTGGCTTTACTCACGGATATGGTGTCCGAGTTTAAATCCTTCAGTTAAGCTTCACGTCTTGCATGGAAGTGTGTTACCCGCAGGAGTGATAGTCCTGTTAGGGCTTTGTAATCCACCACGCTGAGGTCGTGGCGAGCCGGTCAAACCTGGTTTATTGTATTCCCTTGTGTGGATTCCTTACTGTGATACAGTTAATTAGTTACCGGGATCACAAAGCAGAGTAGATAACATAGCAGGTGATTTAAAATCCTGGGTAACGTGCTATGATAGATATGACTAGAATAGATTTCTGTATAGCTAATAGTAATCGTTGGAGTTACTCTCTATGTTAGTTTTAGATATGATAGAGATCTTTCATCCCTTAGAAAAATATAAATACAATACTTGATAATTCTGTGCGTTTGTGGAGCTGCATACGAAACGTTAACACTTATTCTCATCATCTCAACCCTTCTGTTTCCTGTTATTATCATTCAACCATCCGAAAGTGAGATACAACAAATGGTCATGGAGATACTTGATAGGGCCTTCGAGATTATTCTAAATGAGACAGCAGACATAGTTCTCGCGGAAGAGGGAGAGAGGATGCAGGTTGGAGATCTTTCTCCACAGGGTGCATCGGCTAGAGATAGAGTGTGCATGGGGAGGATAACAACCTGGATGGGTCGGTAATGGTACACGAGGGTGCAGGTGTGAACAATGCTGGGTGCGAATGTGTGCAGACGCTGAAGGAGAGGAAAGTGCCTCAGAATACATCTCGATCTTGGCGCTTGGGTGTAGTAGGGAACAAGCCTGAGTTCACCTGCTACTGGGAGCATAGACTTTGATCAACTGCTTCTGGTGGATATGAGTATGGCTTCAGCAGAATTAGTTCCCAGAGAGGGACTATTCAACTCTTGCTAGAAAAAAAGTTCTTTGCAGCCCTGCTGCTGCTGTAATTCTATAAGTTTATAGTTCACTCATATTTTTTTAAATCAGAAACACCTATTGTTAGACATGATTATAAAAACTATAAGTTGACTACAAACTAATAAATTTACAGCACACTTTAAACAAGGTCTCGACTCAGGATGATTACGCTCTCCGGCCTCATGGATTTGACCCCGGTAAAGCAGAGGCGCCGGCCGAGACCATGTCTAGGTACACAGGTGGTCACCTCTACGTCTTCACAGCTGGGCCCACAAAACAGAGCTGACCGTGGGCATCGACTCTGTCTCGGAACTCAGGAGTGCACGAGTCCGCCTTCCGAGCAGGGGCGTGTTGCCACAGGAAATGCCGCAAAGCCTTAGGATTGCTTGCGAGCTCGCTGTGCTCAACCACTCGCCAGACTCAACAAAGAAAAACCCACGAGTAATCCCTCGTCTCATGAGGATACGAATGCTTTACTCAACAAAGCATCACAGGAATGCCATACTGGATTCAAAACGAAAGACGGAAAAATATAAAGTTCTGGTACAAAGGTCTGATGCCTTTTTATGTGGCCGGTTTATTCTACTTATACTACCCTACCTGGATTACTTAGATGGAAGGAACTCCACCAAATCCTCCTTCTGTTGGTAATCTACTCTAACTGATTTATTCTGGCTGGCTCCTTTCCCTATCTCGGCATACTCCTTATTGGTGATATTTCCGTGGTGTTTGTTCAGCGCTTCGTGATCGCCGTCGTCTCCTGTCTGGCTTGCACAGCTGGGTTAGCTCCAACCCGGCCGCCAGTGTCTTCGGGTTCTCTTGCCTGTTTGCCCTCACACTCCCCCTTTTTACTCGTGCCCCGCATTAACGTCAATCCATGCAGCGCGGCTCGTCCATGCACCGCCATGCAGATGCATGCATACGCCCGATGTCACCGTGTGCCTCTTCCTGACTGGCCGTATCAGCCATGAAAAGATTCGCCTCTGACCGCGCCCTGCTCCCTGATTCGCTGCCTTTCTCCTGACGGTGCCTGGTGGAACGCATCCCCGCATCGCTCCTGGGATTCAGCACTGCCATCTTCCTTGGCTGTCGTACCAACGAATCACAGCCCCCTCGCGCGCATCAACCTTGAACCCTGAGCCCGTACTTTCCCACACTCACCCATTGCTGGTGCCATTTTCAGCTTGCCGCACCCTTGTTGCTTTTTCCTCTTTTAGCTCCTTCCTGCACACACGAAAACAATTGTGATGCTGCCAATTTCTACCTCCAACATATGCCCCCTATTTTTCATATCTTCTACTTAGTCATGAAAAACATCTTAGCCACGATTCGCTTGAATCAGCTTTACCAATCTGTGAATTCTCGACCATTTCGGTAACCCAACAATACCCCTGTCCTATGCCCCTTGCCAGACACTTGGGGTGATATTTCTTTAGATATTTCTCATTGAGTGTCTTGGCCAATTTTCTTCCTTCTAACATTTCCAAGAAATACGAATTTCCTGGTACAATGCCTATGACCTTGAAGGGCCCTTCTTAGCTTGGTGACCACTTCCCAAATTTAGCATCTTGAGATCCCACTGGCAAGATCATTTTCTAGACTAAGTCATCGATTTGAAATGATTTTTCCCTAACCTTCTTATTATATGCCCGGGCTGTTCACAACTTTTCCTTCTCAATCTCCCTCAGTGCAGCAAGTCGGCCTTCATGTACATCATCCAGTTGGTCCATCATCAATTTACTGTATTCTTTAGCCGACTGCATGTCTTGCCCACTCACCCAGTATGCCTGCAAATTCACTTTGATGGGCAACACGGCTTCCGGGCCAAAAACCAACTCGAACGACGTCACCTTGGTTGCTCCATGCCTAGAAATCCGATGCGCCCACAATGCTTCATACAACACTTCATGCCATCTCCTTAGGTACTCTTCTACCTTCTTCTTGATCAATTTCACTAGAATCTTGTTGCTGGACTCCGTCTAGTCATTGGCTTGTGCATAATGAGGTGAAGAGTTCAATAACTTGATCTTTAATGATGAAGCGAACTCCTTAAACTGGTGAGACATGAAGGACGCTCCCTCATCGGTAGTTAATGTCTGTGGCAGCCCAAACCAATGTACAATGTGTTCCAACATGAAGTGTATCACTTCCTTGTGTGTCATGTTTCTCAAAGGCACCGCCTTGGTCCACTTGGTAAAATAATCTATGGCTACCAACACGAATCGATGTCCCTTGGATGATGAGGGATGTATCTCACCCACGAAGTCTAACCCCCACCCTTGAAATGGCCACGGCTTTACCACCGGGTGTAGCATGCTTGTTGGTGCCAATTGCACGTCTCCGAACCGCTGACATGCTTTACACCCTTTGTAATACTTAAAGCAGTCTTCTATCATCGCCGGCCAATAGAACCCCGCTCGTCTAAGCATCCACTTCATCTTGTGTGCTGCCTGGTGAGACCACACATCCCTTCATGCACCTCACCCATAGAAATCTTGGCTTGTTCCTCGCCCAAACACCTCAACAACAACCTGTCAATAAACCTCCGATACAATTCATCCCCTATCACAGTGTATTTTAACGCCTGGTGTTGAACTTTTCTGTCTTTTATGCTACTGGGATCCCTTATGCATTCCCTAATAATGTACCTCCAATCCCCAGGTACAATCTGATCTTCTGGCGCCGACTCAGGTTCTTCGGCATTCACATCTTCCGTGGTGCACCGAGTCGGCTTTTGTTTCATTGCAAACCTTCCTCGCATGATTCTATAACCTGAGGTGTGATGTGCGAGTTCATTAGATGCCCTGTTCTGTGCCCTGTGCACGTGTTGAATATAAAATGGGTCTAGTTTCTGAATCAAATCCATGCACCGCTCACGACATTCATTCAACGTACCATCGAGGCATTGACTATCTCCTCTTATTTGTTGTACCACCAAGTTTGAATCCCCAAAAGCTTCCATGTTCTTTATTCCCATGTCCACCATTACCTCCAAGCCATACGCCAAAGCCTCATATTCTGCTCGGTTGTTTGTACACTCACACTCCAACTGCATGGCCACCTCATGCACTGCTCCATCTGGTTTGACCAACATGCACCCAACTCTACTGCCTTGAGCACATATCGACCCATCGAAGAACAACTTCTAGGGACTTATTGTGACCGAGTAAACATCATCAACATTAATTCCATGATCAACGATGAAATCTGCTACTATTTGTGCTTTGGTTGCTCGCAATGGCTCATACTCCAAGTCGTATTCCACTAGCGAATATGCCCACTGCCCCAACCGGCCACTCAGGATGGGTTTCTGCATCATGTGCCTCACTACATCATGCTGGCAGGCCACCACACAGGAGTTGGACATCAGGTACTACCGAAACTTAGAGCATGCATAATAAAGTGATGTATAGTCTCTCCACCAGGGTGTATCGTGTCTCTGCATTGTCTTGCGTTAACACGGCTCCCAGCACCTTATCTGTGGCTGCGACATATAATTTGAATGCCTCCCCTTCTTTTGGTGCCCGAAGCACTGGCGGCCGGGTTAAATACTCCTTTATGCATTCAAACATCTCCCGCTACGGTGCCCTCCAAGAAAACTCCCTTTCATGCTTTAGCCGCACTAGTGGTAGCAAGGACTCCACTTTTCCAGCCATGTTAGATATGAATTGTCTTAGGTAGTTTATCTTGCCCAATAGGTTATGTACTTCTGTTTTGCATGTCGGCTCTTGGATTCTCCGCTATGGGCCCCGTGTTCCCATCCAAAAAACCTATCACCCTATTTCCTAAAGCAAAGTTAATCAAGTTCTCTGCTATGGGCATGGGGTATTCGTCCTTAGGGGTGGCCCTATTTAGGTTCCTAAAATCTATGCAAACCCGAATCTTATCAGTATTCTTCTTTTCTATGGGTACAATGTTAGAAACCCAATCCGTGTACCTACAAGGTTGTATGAACTTAGCCCTAAGCAATCAGTTTACCTCCTCTTTTATGTGACTTAACATTAATGTGTTGAAATTTCTAGGGGGTTTATTGTATGGCCTAAAACCCGGTTTAATTGGCAACCTATGCTCTACCAACTCCCTACTAAGACCCGACATCTCCGTATATTCCCATGCAAAATAATCAACAAATTCTTTCAATAAACGACATACCTAATCCTTTTGCTCCTCATACAAGTTGGTGTTGATGTATGTTGGCCTGTGTATGGTTCCATCACCTATGTCCACCTCATCCAAGCCATCCACTGATGAAAACCCCTGGCCTAACTTCCCCTGGCCTTGCAAGTCCTCCACTACACCCCCAATATAGTTTTTCCCTATATGATACTCCTCAGTTTGGTGGTGCATCCATTCCAACTCTTTGGTCGTGGTAGACATCACACACTCAGGTGGTTTAGCCGACTCATGCTAGTCCGCTTCACGCTCATGGGCACCAGTCTGTCTTTCCCCACACTTATGTAATCATACACACTCAGGTCTTGCCCGGACAAGCACCCCGCCTTGCCGTCTTGCGTTCTCCTCTGTGCTCGTTTGAAGCCACACACTCCTGCTCTTCAGTGGGCACCACCTCGACCTCCTCTCCTACCCATTGTATGAGGCATTGATGTAACATAGAAGGGACACATCCGTTTGCATGAATCTAGTCTCTCCCAAGCAGCAAGTTGTACCGCCCATTCACGTCTACTACAAAAAAAGTCATTGCCAGCATTTTACTGCCAGCCGTCAGCTCCACCGATAGGACCCCCTTTGTGTCCGTAACCTCACCTGTGAATGAGCTGAGGCTAGTGTTAGTTCTCATCAACTCTTTCTCATAGTATCCCATCTTCTCAAACACTGATAAGGGCATCACATTAACCCCATCTCTTCCATCCACCATAATATGTTGCACCGGTCTCCCCTGCAAATATCCCATGATGAACAGAGGTTTCATGGGCAATCCCATCACCTCAAGCTTCTAGAAAATTGCTGCCTTTGCCCCCAACACAAGCTTTGCTACTTCTGTCTCGGGTATCCAGAACTCGGCGGGTAACTTAAAAACCATGTTCACGTCCATGTCATTACACCCCTTGTCCAAGCTCGTGTCTGTCTCTTCGTTGTTGCCACATTCCTCCTGAGCCAGGCGCTTCTCCTTCCATGTCTATTTAGTCTTTATCATGGGTTGAACTTCATTAAACCAATCATCACGAGCCTTCTCTTCCCTCTCCTTCTCAATTTCACTCTTATGTAGCTTCTGGAGCCGCCTTCTTTGCATTTTCCTCAAACTGGCCGGGCACCACCTTGGTTCTGGCTTCTTCTTAGTTTTCACAGCCATCTCACATCTCCTTTCTCTTCCGTCGATCACGGTGCTCTGCCCGACGTGCCTCTCCTAGTGACTCAATTCACCCGCTTCGTAGATTTTCTGCCCCATCCTTATACGACTGGTTAACCAGTGTGTATTCTGGTTCAACTCAGTTCCCTGCCTATCATGGTAAAAACTCTGACCTGGCGTCCTGTTCAAGAACTCAACATGGGGCTGCTTGGAATATCCAGGACCGACGAAGTCTCACCCGACGTTGGTCACCAATCATGCCCTTTTCATCATGTGGTTGTCGTCTTGTGGTTTTGACCTGTGCTCCTCTTGGTTGTTGACCGGTCCTGCGTGCACTTCATCTGGCACTCGACATGGCATCGACCCCACTAACACAATGGCTTCACTGACCCGGTCTTCTGCTTCCCCCTGCCTTTGCATGTAATCTGATCGTTTGCGATCCTGTGGTGGCAGCCACCCACGACGTGTTTTCCTTATCTTCCTTGGGTAGTCCGAGTTAACCCGATGTAGGAATCATGGATTCCTATTTACGCCCGGGTTAACCTCCTGTTGGTGTCTCCAATATACTTCCCTGTTGTGTGTCATGCCCGGTTGCCTGTACCCGGCACCGTTTCTCTGCCCATAACCGGGTGACCTTTCCCTCTTGTATCCTCCCATTCGGTTGAACACATTGCCCTACTATTTCTTTACATACTTCTCCATGAGAAAACTGGACATGGGCTTCCACCTGTTATACGACTTCCTCTGTGTGTTCAATTTCCACACGCTGGCCTCAGGACTCCTTGGCTTCGTCATTCTTGACTTCAACTCATCAGATACCACCACCCTCTTCCCCTTTGTCGTGTCATCTTGGCTCTTGCAGACAAGCACACTTTTCTCTTCAAAGTCAATCATAGACACCGGAAAAGGGTCAACATCTAACTTCATGTGCTGATTATCCCCCGGCATCAACCGGCTGTCGTTTAAAGCCTATTGGATTTGCTGACGAAAATAATTACATTCGTTAGTTGTGTGAGAAAATGAATCATTCCACTTACAGTATCTCCTTCTAACGAGTTGTTCAGCTAAAGGTATTACATGCCCCCCTTTTAGCTTGATGACATGATTCTGTAGTAATACATCAAAAAGCTTGTTACATTTAGAAACACAGAACATAAATTTCATTTCCTCTCTTTGCATCGGCCCTAGCTTCAAGAAAGAATAAGCCACTGGCTTGCCCTTCGGTGTGTCTACCCACTCAGCCACACATACTTCGGCATCATCATCACTGGTGTTGTTTTCGTCTACCGCACCAACAAACCCTGGTCCCTGTCTTTACTCCCTTCCCTGAATCGGCTATGAGATCGACTGTCTCTAGCATGATTCTCATGGATAACAGCGTGTTGTAGGCCCTGGTTCATGCCCATAAACTCCATTCCCTCCATCTTCTCCCGCAAATATGAAGATAAACCTGCAAGGGCCAAATTAGTAAGATCTTTTCCCTAACGGTTAGGCTATAACACTTATTTCTTCTTTCCCTAAAGCGCTTGATATACTCAGCTATGGTCTCAGTGTATTTCTGCCTGACAGTGGTAAGATCAGATAACTTCAACTCGGCTTCGCCATTATAAAAATACTCGTGGAACTTCTCTTCTATTTCAACCCAAGTGTTAACCGAATTCAGCGCTAGCGACGTGAACCAATTAAAAGTCGTTCCTAACAGTGATAATGGGAACAACTTGTCACATCCTAAAATTCCAAATTTTGGAATGTGACTAAAATTCACTAAATTTTGAGACTTTTTCTTAATAGAATAAAAATTTCTTTTAGATTTTAGAAAGAGAATTTAAAGTATTAGGCAGAAGAGTATTTTCAAAATTTATTAAATTAATTTAGGGTTATATAATTGTTTATTGCATTTTCATGCCGCTTGCATTTTGTTTTGATTTGATTGAGTGCTTTAGTTGTAGATTCGAGTAGAACTTCATTCGAATTTGAATCCTATTTAAATTTGATTCAAACCTAGGAATTAGAAAAGAATTTGAAATAGAAAAAAAGAATTCTAACCCTATTGGGCCAATTCTTTCCTCCTGGCCCAGTTACCCCTCTTTCTTTTCTTTCTTCTCTCCCAACCCACTTGCCTTTCTCTTTTCACCGGCCCACTTTCCTCCCCGCGCAGCCTAATAGCCTCTACTCCCTTGGCCTACCATCGCCAGCCCAGCGCCAACAAAGCTGAGTCACTGCTCCACCCCAACCCAGAGTCATGAGCGATTAACCTAGGCGCTAACCTAGCATGATCCGGGTTAACCTCGACAACCCAGTCATGTCGTCCCAACCTGACCGTCTCCTGCTCACGCTCGGTGAGCTACCCGTTCGCATCAGTACCGCCACACCTGGCCTCACCCTGCTCCGTGCCTCACACCGCACTCGTGACTGCCCCGGACTCTACTTCGAGTTAACCCGACGCTAATGGGATAGCAAAGCATGCCGCCCAACCATGCCACCCATCTGCTCTGCCGCCACGCCGCACTCGACCAGTTGGCTCCACCCGCGTGCCGTAACTGACTCGGACTCCCTTTCCGCTCACGCACCGACTCATACTCATCCCAGACTGAGGAGATTGAAAAGGAGCAGGAAAGTAAAGCTTATCCCCAAACAATAGAACCGAATCAAATCCTAACGAAGCTTGATTCAAACCTCATATTGGAGATTGATTTTTCTGGAGTCCTTGCCCCACACGCCAGGAGCTAACCCCCCATATTTATAGCCCCCATCGACGTCCCTAGGAATCCCACAGTGAGCTGCCACCTTTGCCCTTCATCCTCACAGTCGTCGTGCCAAACCACGACTTCCTGAGCTTGGCCGCCGGTGCAAGAAGCTTCAACGGGGTGCCGCCACCCTATTTTGACCTCCACCGCCATCGGAGAACCACAGAGGGCCGCATCACCATGAGCCCCCATGTTGAGAAAGGAGACACTGCCACCAGCCCAAGCCACCACCCTCACGAGACCCACAACAACCTAGTTGAGTTCCCCTCGAGCTCCGCTTCGTCTAGGGATCCTCCTCGTCGAAATCTGCTACCCGGAGCGCCATCCCCACCCAGCTCTGATGAGCAACAGCCAAGGTGCCACCATGACCTGCTCTGTGCCACCGCTGCTCTGCTTTAGTCTAGCGTACCGGTTCGGCCAAAATTAATCCTCACCAAAGATCTATAAACTAACAATCTAGAATAAATTGGAAAAATAATGTTTCCATCTATAAAATCCAAACCATAGATCTCAGAATCAACGGTCACCATTTAATGAAGTCGGTAGACTCATGGACCGTGCCATCGTGGACCCAGTCTACGGTCCCGTTGACCTATTTGACAGATTTTCTAATAGAAAAATAATTCCCTTAATTCTGAGAAATCCCCAGTTCATGAAATTTTACATTTAACCCCCCTGAACTTTTCCAAAATTTTATTTTAGTCCCGGTAATCTTACATTTAGGTACCTAATTAACTTTTTATAATTACAATTAGGTCATTGCCTTAATTAATCTTATTTATTTTAATTACCTTTTTAATCTATTAACTTTAAACCTTCATAACTTTTTAACCGTAGCTCCGATTTAAGCGATTCTTGCGCTCATGTGTTTGTAGTGATGAGTAGAATCTTTGGTACTGTTTGTTTATTATTTAGGTACTATTTAGTATACTATTTTATTTATTCTTTGTATTACTTGTTTACGGTCGCTATTATTTAGATGCTGCGATCTTCAATAACCTTCAAGATCTCGAAGAAGAAGACTTTGAGCAGCAATTAGCGAGGAATCCAGGCAAGTGTCCTTGACCATATAGTACTTCTATTCTCTCTACCTAGACACATTCACATGCATTAAAATTGATATTATAGTTTACTTTGCATTGGTATTGGGATGAGAGTATGGGTAGATATTGCTTAGCCCTCTAGTCATAGTAGAGTCATGTCTTTCTCCTTATTGAGACTTTGGTGGACTTCACCAATGTGTTATTGCTAGTTGAGCATTACACTGTGCTGGTTTAGTATGAGATGTTGGTTATGGTATGAGGTAGTTAGATGTCGTGGTTTGAGCAAGGGATATTTTGGCAAGATACCCGTTGTACGTATGGGATTGTGGACTGTTTGGAAAGGTACCTCGTGTACGGTGTGGGATAGTGGTCAGATTGGAAAGGTACCCGAGGTATGGTGTGGGTTGGAAAGGTATCTCATTTGCGAAAAGTCATGCTTGAATTAGCTAAGGATCAGTTCTAGAGAGTAGACACCGCAGGACAACAGGTGTCGCCATGTGTCCGATATGGAACAACTTACTTACTAATTAGGGCACTATAGGAAGCATAAGATGCACCTATAGTTAACCTTTTGTAGATGCATGTAGTGATCTCCTAGCCTCACACCACAGATGTGTGATTGTGCTTTGGCCGGCATGGCAACATTGAGGTTTTTGAGTCAGCGAAAGGTAATGAAATCACTACGTGTGGGTATAGGGTATTAACCTCTACATAGTGTACAGCTGTCATGACAGCCATGCTTACGGTTAGAAGCGGTCTGTGATCCTCATTGGATTAGTGAGAATTGGTTTGGATTGGTTATGAATGGGAATAAGTCTTGGTTTGACTTGTCAAGTTGTGAGGCAACATTGGTTTGAGATTGTCATGAGTCGTGAGGTAACCCTCGATCAACCCTTTTTAATGAACTAATTGGGTTTGGTAGTTTCAACTTCACATAGCAAATAGGTTGCTAAGTGTCAATGAATCTTACGCATAGGGTGCTTGCTGCTTTAAGTTTTTGATATTATCAGCTGCATATAGTTATAGTTATTTCCCACCACTTGCTGAGTACCAACCCTAAGTGTACTCAACCTTGTCCAATTGCTGCTCAGAAGCTAAAGAAGATTTAGAATACTTTGATATGGAGTTCTAGGTGAGCGACTACCCCCGGTCTATTGCCTGTGGAGTTATGATATCGTTCCACTGCTGTGTCTTTGAGAGTGTTTGATTTAGTCTTTTGTAAGACATTGTTCATGTAATATATATATTATATTGTGACATTGGTTATTCTGTATCCATTTTCTGTATGGTATGTGTGTAAACTTGATTGCTGGATACACATACTATGAGCATTCGGTTTGGCCTTAAAACCGGGTGTGACACAACTTGACTCTGTTGACATTAGTTATACATGTGTCATTTACCTACGCCAAAAATTGACCAACATGTTCATATGTGGTCCTAGCGTCATCCCCTGTGAACTTTATGAAATCAGGAATTCTAAACCCCTTGGAACATGGTATTGAATCAAAGAACTCGAGATAGGGCTTCTGGTAAGCCCTAGGGCACCCTTTGGGTGAAAACCCCAACTCTCACAGCATCCTGGTCAATTGCTCTCTAACACCCTCGGACATCTCACCGGTAGCAACTCTATCAGTGCATAAGACATGATGCAGATGTGCCTCTAGCCATGGCCCGCCCGTCGTGTTCCCTGCCCCAGGCAATAATGTTGGCCCGTAGGCTGTGGCCTGGTAAAATGGTTGTTGAAAGTTGTAGTTCATTGGGTGACTAGGGCGGTGCCTCTCGTGTGGGACGAGGTCGCCTGTGCCACGGCTGCGTTAGTGATGTCGATCGTCTGCTTACCCTGAGTGTTTCCCATAACTGCCCTTACCACGGTTCTAACATTCTGGGGCAAACTACCATCTAAATCTCGTTTGAAGGAATCCAAAGTATGATGTATGTCTTCCGCTAACACGCGAGTCAATCGGGCGAGGTCTGTGCCGTACTTGCTAGCAAAAAAAAAGTCTACCAAATGAGCAAGTTCTTCAGGAGTGGAGACAAGCTCGCCTTAGATGTGGATACTTTGGTGGTGTCGGCTTTCTGGACGACACCTCCTCTTGTTTTCTGATAACAGGCTAGCTTCTCACGCATCTTCGTTGCTTCAACTTCTTCTAGCTCACGCCTCATCTCCTCTCTGATACGACGCTGATCCTCCTCCGCCAGCTCTCCAAATGTGACACCAATCACATTTCTCTCATCCACTTCCGACCAGTTTCCTCCTTGACCCGACGGCTTGTCCGCCGCCATGGTCTCCTCTATCGGTGTCAGGGTTGCTGATTACTAGCGACGCACGGCAATGATCACTTCGTGAACGTCATCCCCAGTGGAGTAGCCAATTATGTTGCCACAGGAAACACCGCAAAGCCTTAGGATTGCTTGCGAGCTCACTGTGCTCAACCACTTGCCAGACTCAACAATGAACCTGCGAGTAATCCATCATCTCGTGAGGATACGAATGCTTTACTCAACAAAGCATCAAAGGAATGCCATACTCGATTCAAAACGGAAGACTGGAAAAATATAAAGTTCTGGTACAAAGGACTGATGCCTTTCTATGTGGCTGGTTTATTCTACTTATACTACCCTACCCGGATTACTTAGATGGAAGGAACTCCACGAAATCCTCCTTCTCTTGGTAATCTACTACAACTGATTTATTCTGGCCGGCTTCTTTCCCTATCTCGGCATACTCCTTGTTGGCGAGATTTTCGTGGTGTTTGTTCAGTGCTTCGTGATCGCCGTCGTCTCCTGTCTGGCTTGCACACTCGAGTTAGCTCCAACCCGGCCGCCGGTGTCTTTGGGTTCTCCTGTTGGTTTGCCCTCACGCTCCCCCTTTTTACTCGTGCCCTGCATTAATGTCAATCCATGCAGCACGGCTCGGCCATGCACCACCATGCTGATGCATGCATACGCCTGATGTCATCGTGTGCCTCTTCCTGACTGGCCGCATCAGCCATGCAAAGATTCGCCTCTGACCGCACCCTGCTACCTGATTCGCTGCCGTTCTCCTGACGGTGCCTGGTGGAATGCATCCCCGCGTCGCTCCAGGGATTCAGCACCGCCATCTTCCTTGGCTGGCATACTGACGAATCACAACCCCGGCGTGCACATCAACCTTGAACCCTGAGCCCGTACTTTCCCGCACTCACCCATTGCTGGTGCCATTTTCAGCTTGCCGCACCCCTGTTGCTTTTTCCTCTTTTAGCTCCTTCCTGCACACACGAAAACAATTGTGACACTGCCAATTTCTACCTCCAACAAGGCGCTGCAAAAGTGCAGGCAGCAGATTTGGTGCTGGGCGATGCTGATGTATGTCTTCCCCTCACGCTGAGCTAGCTGCGCTAGGAATGCCCGGTACTGGGTGCATACCAGATATGATTGCGCCCTCCGAGCTGGGGCGCCAAGAAAAAGGCTAACATATGCATCGTTCAATGCAATTGAGACACACGATGCGTTAAAGGTTGGGGGGCGGGAAACACTACAGGAAAATGCTGAAACAAGAAAATGCTGAATCTACAACGGCCAAAATCATTGTAGATAAAGGTTAAGCTGTCGTATGTATCTAACTTACGTCGGGTTTTCCTTATTTACAACAGTTTTGATCGTCGTAGGGCCAACGTCGTAGATTAGGCTAACTTATGACGGCTATGTCGTAAGTTAGCCTAATCTACAACGGCTCAGGGGGTCGTCATAGGTTAGTTGTGCCCCCTTCCCTCGGGTCTGCTAACTTACGATGGTGGGGATGACCCGTCGTAAGTTAGCTACCCTTATCTATGTCGGCCGGCAACATTGTAGATTAGGCTAACTTACGATGACCAAGTCATAAATTAGGCTAATCTACGACGCCTCGGGGGGCCGTCATAGGTTAGTCGTGCCCTCCCCCCTCCCTCGAGTCTGCTAACTTACGACGGTGGGGATGGGCCGTCGTAAGTTAGCCTCTCTTATTTACGATGGCTGGGCCGGACCGACGTAGATAAGGGTGGCTAACTTACGATGGTCCACCCCAGCTGTCGTAAGTTAGCCTATGCTGTGAAAAAATTGCATAAAAATAGTATAACCAGCACAGCTGGAATTACAAAGCCTGCATATTACACATATAATATACAGTATATTCATGTACACATACAAATCTAATTGTTGGACAAGAAATACTTGGACTTAATGGCCATCAGCCGAGTGATGAAGGCAATGAGGGTCACTTCTGTGTGTTCATGAAGCGGCTCTTCCGAAGCTTTGAGAAGCTTGAAGAATGCATCAACCTCCGCTGTAGGAGGATACTCAGTAACCTCTGCTTGTATAGCTTCAAGCATCTCGTATATCCTATCAACGTCCCCCCACGTCATAATCATATTCATCTTCTGCTATGACTCTAGTACCTGACTCGCCGTAAAATGTCCACACCTCATAGCCTGGTACGAAACCATTCTTACACAAGTGTATGGCAATGGTTCTCTTGTCC
>VSTD030000068.1:0-20708 GCA_008808055.3 Sporobolus alterniflorus | reverse complement strand
AATGACCCTTGATCACTCCATGAATCATACACAAGATGAATTATTCATTGGGGACATAAGTAAATATCATATAAAAAATAAAACCAATCATGGTTGTCACTACTACAAAAAAGTTTATAGTGCATGCTAGTAACCTATCTTTGGTGCCAGCCAGCTAAACCAATACCATTTGTTGGATACAAAAAATGGTCCATTATTGATGTTGGCTTACATCGACCGACACCAATGATATATCTTTGATGTCGGCTGTTATAACGCAACCGATACGAAAAAACATATTTATGGTGTTGACTATCCTAGTATAGATGACACCATAAACCTCTGCTCGGGGTAAGTCAAACAATCATTGGTGTTGTGTGACTTAATCAGCCGATACCAAAGATGGATTTATGGTGCCGGCTACATTAAGCCAGCCGACAACTTTTGAAAGATATAGATTCAAACTACATTTAAATCTGCCAAAATATACAAGATTGCTTTCAAATTTAAATTCATGCAGGATTCACAGACAGGTAATTCATATAGGATTCAAATTCATACAAGATATTCACATAAACTCAAATAGCCAAATATTCTATAATATTCAAATCCATTGTATGTACACACTTTCATATAGTCAAAAACTCCAAATTACATCAAATGTTTAAACTGCAAATCTTTCATAAGTACATAGTTGAAGAAACTCTGCTAACGTCTCGTTCTTGTCGAATAATGCAACTTCTACATGGAAGATCTCATAGTGCAAGAACATGCACAAGTCTGATATAACATTGTCGACTCCACCATTTTGCATATCCATTATAAAAGGATAATCCCATTCCAATCTATAATTAGGATACTGATGCAATATAAAAAGAAGTAAGTAAGCAATGAAAAAATGGTGAAATAGAATATAGATACATAAAACCTACATCTTCACAATTGACTTCATACTGCTCACATGTCCTAAGGTGCTCGCACACGTAATATCCGCAATGGAGATAACCCAACGGTTGTTTGGCACACTTAAAGTCGTATTTGACTGACAAACACTTCCTATCCTTTGGGTATTAACCATTATTTAGCTTTTCAATGTACTATATTTAGACACTATTTCCAAATGCAACAATATAGTCAGGATATAAGCATAATTTGCTAGCACTCATATAACATAATTTGTCAGTATTTCAATAACATAATTTGCTATTTCAGTCGTCGATTGTTCAGAGAGGAAGATACACTCATAGAAGGCAAAAACTTCGATGATGATCATACTGGATTCCAAACTAGGGGTCATAAGTGTCATACTACTATATAAAATACTTAGCACTCCATACTGTCATTGAAATATAATTGCAGCATGACATGTTTTAGTTACAAAAGACTTTAATTTCATTATACTCTTAGAAATGAAATGATCCTTGATCACTCCATGAATCATACACAAGATGAATTATTAATTGGGGACATAAGTAAATATCAATTTAAATGAATATCATATAAAAAATAAAACCAAACATGGTTGTGGTTTACGTGACCACATGGGCTAGTGGACAGTGGATGGGAGGGCATGCAAGCACACACCTCTATTATATCATACGACACTGCTTGCTTCCTCCTCGGTGCATCACAAAGCTTGATCCTGCGGCGGCTTATTAATCATATAGGCCACTAGCTCTCTATAAAGGAGGCAGACATTATCAAGAAAATAAAATATGATTGCTGTATCTATCTAGCAAGAAAAAAAGCATGTAACATGTACATGCATCCATGCCATGATATATGCATGTGTCTGCAACATCAATAATATAGTATCTATGCTCCGAACTGTAACTTTGTGGGGTAGTCAGTTCCGGCCTTCCAGTCCTTGGGGATGACATCATCTTGGACACGCTTTCCCCCTCCCTCGGCGCCAAGACGGACGTTCAGGGGGCCTTTGAGAGACTTGGTGATGGTCCAGGACTCCCCAGATTTTTTCATGGGCTCGAAATTGTCGGAGCCGTGCTCCCTGACGTCCACCTGTGTGATCTTTTTGTTGGAGCCCTTGACAGTCAGTGCAAAATCGGGACTACTCTTCTCAACATAGAAAACAATATTCTCACAATATGCACCACCAATCATCGCCACTAGCAACACCAGGCAGGCCAATGTTGCCATTGAAGAGGATGCCATGCTTGTTTCTTACTTGTTTGATGATTGTGATTGTTGAGTGTGACCAGACTTGGCTGCATGTATTTATACACAATTAAGCAATGACCAATGTCTGGCTTCCCATCAACATCGCGGTCAAGCATGCATTATAACCCACCAACGGATGGCCACATGCCACGGTAACCCTTATACTTGGCTTTCTTTGGCGTGACAAGCGGTCACTAGTTTTGATCGGAGGCTAATATTGGTTCTGGATTTTCCATCTATAGGTGAGCAACAAAGATGTGATATGCAAGGCTAGCAAGGTTTTTTCTGTGTCAGTATTCACGGATAAGAAAAAAACATACTAAAAGTTCCAGTGTGTGCGTGTCCTAGCAAAAATTAACCATGCAATTTGTTCAAAATATGAAATTGACCATATGCATGTGGTCATTTAAAAGAGAAACATCAGCCTACACTAGCATTAATTAATCCTGAGCCCGTGGAGCAGTTTTCATGAAAGGGAGAGCCAAGATTGTCTTTAAACCATGTATCTTAATAAATATATCATGTGTCTTATATTTGTGGTACCATATTTTGTTATTTATGAAAATTAATGAAAAGGCAGACTCTCCATTAAGAACTCGTTGTTGGGATTTTGTTTCATTTTACCCCTAAAGGCGGCTCAAAAGATTGGGTTGTACACGCATCCTCTTCAAAATTCTAGGGATCCTCAAATAGGATCTGAACCAGCGGCCATTGTCATGGCTCTGAGTAATAATCGCGCGCGTATCATCACCTGCCAAGCCATAGCTAGAAATCTCTTCAAGGGCCACAAAAATCTCCTCTGATGCATGTGTACCAGTCGTGTCTGCAGACGTGTTGCCACCATCAAATCGCAGCAGCTTGGAGTTACTTGCATCAGAGGCTAGCTCCTCTTGCTGAATGGCGGCTCAATAATGTCTGTCTGGCTGCTACTGCTAGGATAAGAAGAATTGACGCAGCAGTAGACCATACTGGGCAGGAGAAGTTTTCCAGGATATGTATATTTCACCTCAAGCAACGAGTATGTAATTAGGACGCAAGCTTTCAAGCGTGCCTCTTGGGCTTTTGAATTATGGGTATCCGACCGTGGATGGAAACTTGACATTTAAATCCTCCCACCACTTTGCAGAATTTTGCATCCAACACCGAAGCGCCTGCACCGAAACTAGGCTGCCCCCGAAATTTGCATCTAGCTTGCACCGAACTCGTCTACGACAACTATCGGGTTGTTCATTGTTGGAGGGACTAAGGCTCTCGTACGCTTGAGCTAGATAAACACAAGGGTTTATGTGATTCAGGCCGCTGCAACGTAACATCCTACGTTGACGGAAGAAGGTTGTATTGCTATGTGTGTAGTCCTGTTCAAGGCTGATTGAACTTGTCCACTTCTGTCGCCTGCCCGGTCCTCTTATAGCTCAAGGCCGGGTACTTACACTAAGTTCTAGAGGCCGACAGGTGGCCCCAGAGTGGTTGAATCCCTATATAGCAGGGCACTACCTGCTAGAAGTAGCAAATGATGTCTTCAATGGCATGGAGCATGTCCTGTCTTGTCGTCCTACCACACTGCACACGGTCCACGGTATGGCGTCATCCTGTTGGGTCACCTGGCACTGTAGTAGTGCCCCGCGAGTGGTCAACAGGGCTGACGTGGTGTTGTAGCCGCACTATAGCCACATGTCCGCACATCTTGCATGCATTAATGATGCCGCCTGCCTGCACGTCTTGTAGGCCCATGATGGCTCTACATCAGGCACATTGGAAACATGTGTGCGTGCATTGAGAGCACACGAGAGTAGCTGCATAGGTAGGCCTGCTAGGCTTTTCTTTATGCTTAAGGCCCGTGGCTCACAGGGAACCGCAGGATGCGTGGTAGCGTCGAAGCCATCCCGGTAGGGAGGCAGGGTCTGGTGCTGTAGAACACACGGTGATGCTAGAGCCCTCCCTAGTAGGAAGGCGGGGTCTGGAGCCACAGACACATGGCAGCGCCAGAGCCCACATCAGCAAAGAGGTAGGGTCCGGTGCCACAGGGCACGTGGCGGCGTGTGGAAGCATGCCCCGCTCTTTATCTTGACTTGAAGCTTATATGTATGGATACCTGGTCTATAGGGTACCAACAGTGGCCCTCAGGCCCACCTCGAAAGAGGCTGCAAACCTGCAAGTGGGACCAACTCTTTGGCACCCCGCTCGGTTATCTTGATTTTTTTGCTTGGTAGCTGAAGAGATAATGCACCCCTTACACCACGGATGCATGGGCGCGCTTGAATGGTTAGTTATGGTGTAGTGTGCATCATAGGCACTGAGGCGCTCATGGTGACAGTTCCTGAAACAGCAGCAACTGTCGTGCACTGCACGTGATTTTCTCGGGGTCGCTTTGCCTTATTTTTGCTGACTTACCAACAATATGACCTGCACCGACATGTAGGTGGGCCTTGCGCCTACTTGTCATTGGCGATGCAGGTTGCGTAGGGAGTGATGGCACAAAGCACTATGCACGACGCTTTCCCAAGTGTCGCGTGAGTGGGTAAATGGGAGAGAATCATGCAGGCAGATTCATGCTCCCTCATTCTGCTTTCTTGCACCTAAACTTCTCTGTCTTCTTCCTTTGCTCTTGAGCTCTCTGCCACCTTCCAGATCCCATCCACCGCTCAGAGCAATGGCATCCAACCACCCTGCCTCTCGTCTTCGATCGGACAGCGACCTCAGGAAACTGAGGTTGTTACCCAGATGGCAGTCATCGGAGTTCGATGTGAGGATGCGGTGCGGATCTGTTCTACTCAATGGCCTACGGTCTGGTGAGTTTATCTTCTTCACCTCCTACGCCCTATTTGGGCTCGTACTCCCGTTCTCCTCCTTCTTCTTTACACTGTTAGAGAACTATGGCCTTTAGCTCCACCACCTGTTGCTACACTCTATCACGCTGGTGGCGATCTTTGTTCACCTCTGCGAGATGTACGTGGGCGTGTGGCCGTCGGTGTGCCTGTTCTGGCTCTTCCATGTGTTGCACTCTTTCAGGAAACAAATGTCCCCCTTAGTGGCTACCACTTCCAGCACATGACCAAGGGTCCAGCTATGTACATCACCGCTCTCAGCCCTGGCAAGTGGGACCGCTGGAGGGATGACTGGGTGATTATGCAGGCAGAAGTCCATGACCGGATGGAGATGCTGACCGCTATGTCGATGGGTAGTCACAATGGTTGGGAGAAGGTTCCTAATTTGCAGCTGGCCTACCGCCCCATGCTGAAGAGGATCCAGTGTCTGGCAGAAAAATGCTTGACGTCAATGATGGTGCTGTTTGATTTCTTGTCGAAGCACATCACCCCTCTCCAGCATCATGCCCACCCGACCTGGATGTACACCAGGGAGAATGACACCACACGGATGGAGTGTGGCCATGGGTCGGACCTAGACCCGAAGGTACTGGATGGAATGCTGTCAAAGTTGAGCATCGACCTATCCTCTATAACATCATCAACCCCCTGGTACCTTGCATGCCAATTTGCTTGGACCAGGCTGCGAGATCACAGCTGCTAAAGGAGATGCCCACGCTGGTCAATATTGATATCACAACACATCAAATGGGTGACCAGTCCCGTGGTGTGCACATTCCCAGGACGGATGCTGCCAGTGGCCGGAGGAGTGCTGACACCACCTCAGGCTTTGGCAAGGGGAAAGAGAAGATAGCATCGTCCGGGTGCGCTTCCAATGTGGGCTCCTGATCAGCATCCAGCGATGTCGAGGTGTCGTCTGAGGAGATAGCCCCTCTTGAGAGGAAGAGGAGGCTAGTTCATAGTGATGGGTCCGTGGTTGGTGGGCCCCCACTATCAGGGCAGTAGGCCCCAAAGAAGACTGCTGCACCGTAGCCAGACCCAAAGGCGGCGGCGATGGTTCCAGGTGGCTCTGGCGGTGGCGGATCCGCCATAATGGTTAAGGAGGCCATAGCAGCAATGGCAGCCATGGCAGCCAAGAAGGTTCTGGAGGTGGTGAAGAAGGTCGCAGAGGTGATGGTAGTGAAGAAGGCCGCTAAAGAAGCGGCTGCCAAGGAGGCTACAGATTCGTCGGTGGCGAAGAAGGCCACTGAGGAAGCAGCAGCCCGGGAGGCTATAGAGGCGATAGCGGCAAAGAAAGCCACAGAGGAAGTGGCGGCCCAGTCGGACAACTAGAAGGCCTCCAACTCCATGCCAGCTCCGGGGGTGGGCACTAAGAGGGCTGCCACATCGACGAGTGGCTCCAGCCCTCCTACCAAGCGATATCGCGGCGCCTGGTGTTTCAAGGGCCCCCGGTATGCCGTATGATTCTGTAGTTTTTCCTTTTCTCTTTGTGAGTGCCCGATTGACCTGTGTGTTCTGCTGCTCCAGTGCATCAAACCCTAGTGGGAAGCCTCCTCCAAAGAGGTCCGAAGCCCCAGGAGCTCCCGACGTCACCCGGGCCTGATAGACTCTCGAGAGTCATGACCCCTAACTATCATCGGTCGGTGTAGCAAGCAACGATGGGACCCCGATCACCGAAACTGTCCCTAAGACGGACACGACCACCACTTCTGGTGCGCTGGCTTCTCTAATGGCGGGCGAGGCAGCTACCGGTGGCCCCAAAACCACGATTGGTTCGACGATCATAGCGTCCTCCTCGGTGCTAGATGACGATGACATTGCCGATGAGGAGCCTGACGTCATCATGGGACACCCTGGTCTGGGAGCTCCAGGGCAGGTCTTCGTCCTAGAGGCAGTGGACACGGCCCTTTTTGCACTACATCAAGTGCAAGACGTGTTCCAATGGGTGAGGAGAGGCCTTGATGAGTAGAGGCAACGCCTCATGGAGTGGGGCTCCCTGCTCAAGAAGCAGACCACCTCTGAGAAGGAGAAGGCGGTGCTGAAGCGGGAGCGACTGAACAAGATGGAGGTCGTGCTCAAACAAGAAGAGGTCATCATTGGCCTGCTCGATTCTCAAGCTAAGGGGCTGATGGAAAAGGCCAAAGATCTATACGCCAACGTCGAGGCCCGTGCCGACGCCACTATCAAGCAGCAGGAGGATCTCAATGGGTAGGCGATTGGCCTTGCTCAATGGGAGAGGATGGTGGCAGCGTGGGAGCAAGAGCTATGGGAGAAGAAGGAAGAGGTCACTGGCACACTTGAACGCGGGCATAGCGAGCTCTCATCCCATGAGGTCGACCTTGATACTCGCACTTGTGTTGGCTCTCCGACATTGAGAAGTCATTTGAGGTGTATTGTGATGCATCTGGCACGGGTATTGGAGGCGTATTGATACAAGATGGTCGTGCAATTGCCTATGCTTCACAACAACTGTGACGCAATGAAGAGCACTGCCTCACACATGACCTAGAGCTCTTGGTTGTCGTTCATGCGTTAAAGGCCTGGAGCCACTATCTCTTGGGTAATCTGGTGCACATCTACACATATCACAAGAGTCTGAAGTACCTATTCACTCAAGCTGACTTGAACATGAGACAACGGAGATGGCTAGAGCTAATCAAGGATTATGAGTTGGAAGTTCACTACCATCCTCGAAAGACCAATGTAGTTGCAAACGCTCTAAGCCACAAGCATCGATGCAACCATCTCTCCATCCAGTCTCACCATTCCTGTTGCAATCCAGAAGAGCTGAGTCTAAGAGTGGTTCCACATGGCAGCCTAAACAACATAGCCCTTATTCCAACCATCAAAGAAGATGTCATCGCCGCTCAGAAGACAGACGTTGGAATGGAGCATCTCCGAAGAAGATTGGAGTTGGGTGAAGCACACTATTTTTGACAAGACTCTGATGGAGTTCTATGGTTCAAGGATCACCTTGTGGTCCCAAAGAACTTTGAGCTTCATCGCAAGATCATGGATGAGGCTCATTACTCTAGATACTCTTTCCATCCAAGAACCAACAAGATGTATCAAGACTTGAAGAAGAGCTTCTGGTGGACAAGAATGAAGAGATAAATTGTGATGTATGTGTCAGAGTGTGACATGTGTCGAAGAGTCAAGGCCGATCATTTGAGGCCAGCTGGAAATCTACAACCCTTGAGCATTTCCGAGTGAAAATAGGAAAACATCTGCATAGACTTTATTGTGGGTTTGCCTCTCACCTCGCGTATGTACAACTCGATATGGGTCATTGTGGATCGCATGACTAAATCGGCTCACTTTATACCCATATCCACCACATACAGGGTCCGATAATATGCCGAGCTCTACATGTCACATATTGTCCGCTATCATGGTATCCCAAAGACTATTATTTCTAACGGAGGTCTATCTTTGTGACACGTTTTTAGGAACAACTACATGACTGTTTGGACACCCATCTCATCTAAAGCTCAACCTATCATCCTTAGACTGACAGACAAACTGAACGAGCTGATCAAATCATTAAAGATATGTTTCGTGCTTGTGCTATGAACGATGGTCTAAAATGCAACAAGCACCTTCCACTAGCTAAGTTCTCATATAACAACAATTATCAAGAGAGCATCAAGATGTCATCTTTTAAAGCACTCTATGGATGATCCTACCGCACACCACTGAGTTGGTCCGAGTTCGACGAAAGGGTTATCTTTGATTCTGACATTGTGACAGAGGCAGAAGAGAAAGTGAAGCAAATCTATGCAAACATCTTGACTGTCCAATCTCACCAGAAAAGTTATGCTGACAAGAGGCGCGGTCTCTTGGAATTTGAAGTGAATGATTATGTATACCTTCGAGTCTCCCCAATGAAGGGTGTACGTTGCATTGGTATTAAAGGAAAGCTAGCTCCCCGCAACATCGGTCCGTATCCTATCATCGACAAGTATGGGCCAACGTCTTATCAAGTGGAGCTATCATCGAAGCCATTAGGGGTTCATAATGCATTTCATGTCTCCCAACTCAAAAGATGTATGAAGCCTCCGGCTGATGTTGTTATTGAAGACACCATCCCATTGGAACAAGATTTGACATATAAGGCATACCCCACCAACATTCTCAACCAACAAGACCGAGTCACGCACAACAAGACTACTCAGGTCTATAAGGTTTAGTGGAATGATCATTCCAAAGATGAAGCCATGTGGGAACATGAGGACTTCCTGCGATCCAACTACCCTGACTTTCTTCCGTCAAGATAACCGCTACTAAACCTCGCCCACCTTTACTGTTGCATCAATCTCAGGATGAGATTCCCTTTTAAGGGGGGCGGTTGTAACACCCCGTGTTATGGTTCTCCAAAATTTTCTCTAATCACCTTCATTAGAGGTGTAATCATGCATTAGCTACCTTGGTTAATCAATTCCTAGTCAAGTCAAAAGATTTTGAATTCGTTTGAATTTAAACATTCGGATCTAAGTCAAGAAATTCCTAGTGTGAACTTCAAACTCTTCCCCAGGAACTGGGTTGCATACTAGGTGCAAACAACAGTCCTTGGTCCAGGTTTCATTCCAATTCAAAGTTCCAAGAAGAAAGTATATTAAATTCTATTGAATTAAAGTCTAGAAACTTCCCTAAATTTTCATTCTAAATCACTTATGAATCTCAAGAAGTTTCTATGGAGAAAGTTGTTCACCATTCCGAGATCTTCAAACTCATATTTTATTTTAAATTTTTAGAGCTCAGAAAGGTCAAATTTGGATCGATCAAAGCCTGATACTGTAGCGGGGGCCCACCAGTCAGCCCCCACCTCTCCCCTGTTCGTTGCCGCCCGCACGCGTGGCACCGTCCCGAGCCGGCCTCCACTCCCTCCACGTCGCACCGTCGCACCAGTATAAGAGGGCCGTTTCATCAACGCCACACCCTTTCTGCCCCCCCCCCATTCTCACCTTCACCGGCCGTGTGACCACACCCCTCTCTCCCCCTCCTCGTGTCCGCGTCGGGCAATCGGAGCGCCGCTGCCGCCATCGGCGTTCGAGCCATCGTCATTGTTTCTTCTCCTCTTCGGTGAGCTCACCCCTCCGGCCACCGTCATCCTCGTTGTTGACCTTCTCTCACCCCTCTGTGGACCCCTCAAGCTGCAGGAACCCTTCACCGCCGTCGCCGACCACCGGAGCACAGCCATCGTCGTGACGCCATGACCGCCGCCTCCTCCTCTCCGCCTGACCGGTGCCAACGTGGTCGAGTGAGCCCCGCTCCACCTCAACTTGCCCGACGCGCTCCCCTTGCTCCACGGATGCTCACGTCGCCACCGCGTCGACACCTTCACACTCGAGCCACCACCGACAGCCGCGCCGCCGCGCGTGCCTCACGCACCGAGAGAGTGTGCCGCACAACATTTTGGTTCGGGCCGGATATGCCATTCTGGCCACTGGGCCAAGCCGAGCGCCAACGACCATGGGCCACAGTGCGGCCCAGCACTCTGCGTCCGGTTTTCAATTTTTCATTTTTGTTTATAATTCCTGGAATTTGAATAAATTTCAAAAATGTGTAGAAAATACAATAACACTCAGAAAATTATGAAATAAATTTTGTTTGAATCCGCTTTAATAGATCTGTACATTGAACTTTACCAAATTCACTTTTGAGCTATATTGCCTTCTATAAAATTGTTACAACTCAAATATTGAAGTATTTAATTACAAAGATCTATAAATACCTAAGTATTACAACTTTGCATACATGTGCACATCATCCTCAGTAGCTGGTACAAAATTGTTCATAATTGTTTCCTGCATAGAATTATTATTATGAATTAATTTCTAGGCCAACAGTAAATAAATGGTAATAAAAAGAATATGCTTAGAAAAATACTCAACTTTGGTGTAGTGCTCCCTCATATTGTATATAATCTGTATAAAATCCCACAACTTGTTTAGGCTCAGAACATGCAGGGTATTAATTTTCTGAGAACTTGGTATATAGTTAAAGAGATAAAAAGCTTAAGGGTAAATTAGTAAATGGCTTTTGGATGATTAAATAAGTAAAGTACTCATGATCATGCATCGTATTGCACTTTGCACCCTATGTATTGTATTTTATGTCATTGTCTCATAGTTGCACTTTTTGTATTAGACCCCGTGGAGCCCGAACAAGAGGAGCTACAGGAGCCAGCACCAGTCGATGACGCTAACCCCAATCAAGATCAAGGCAAGCCTCGATGCATCTAACCACTGTCCTTGAATTTGGTTTTTCTTTACATCTTATTTATGATTTTTGATTGTGCATTAGGTTGATAGGAGTTAAATTGATGCCTAGTTGCATTAAGGTGACCTTCCGATCTATCATTGATGATCATATGGCTAGAGTAGGTCATTAGCTATGGCTAGGCATAGCTGTAGGTTACGGTAGATGTTCGAATGGTCGAAAGACCACGTGGTGACCATAGGTCTCTTTAAACATGAACCTTGAAACCTGTGTTAGATTTTGGATAATTTAGAGACCGGGCGGGGCCCTACACCTTCAAGGTTGTAGCCCTGCCTGTGTCAGTTAAGGACCGATGGATTGTCCCCCATGAGCAAGTATTGAATATACCGATCGCATGCTAGTGTTATAGGGGCCCAGTAAGCTGATGTAACTGTGTAACCACTTGTTCAAAACCTCTCTCCCCTACTTCAAGGCTGTCATGAGGAAGGAAGAATGAGGTGATCCAAGGCAACGGCCAGGCCAGTCTATCTTTGATCGCCAAGACTTCTTCCGGGTGTAGGGGCATATTTCGTCCTTGTGGTGACTAGCAAAATGTTACCTACGTGAACCACGGGAGATGTATGGTCCGGGACCATACACAAATCGAGCGTGGAAAGTGTGTGACGTGTTGATTGGGTTTTCCCCTACAGAGTGTACATCAATTCGAATTGTTGCGACTCTCAGATATGAGTACCGCTTGTTTACGACAGTCATTACGTAGATAACTTAATGAACTCAATGAACTTAATTGTAATTGATGTTGTGTTGCTTAATACACTTAATGGTTTGCAACTCTTGTGTGATTAGAGTAGGTTGCACCTTCTCTTTTGAAATGATTTGTATAGAGGTAAAACTTGAAAGTAAAGACACTCTTAACGTGGTTTGGTATTGTATAGAGCTTATTCCCATAAGGCATTGCATACTATGAGTCTGTTGTTTATGGCCACGTTGATGGGTTAGTCTTGTTATGCTTTAGTTGCTCAAGCCTTGCTTGTGGATCTTTTTTATTACAGACATGCTTGAGTACTGCGGTTGTTGTGGCAAGTTCGTGTGGCCCAGTGGTGACCCGTCTGAGGACTGAGAAATCAGCTGGGAGCCCAAGCTCTGAAGACATGTCGAGGACTTCACATCTTAGGGCTCGATGCGAGTCTTTGTATCGTCGAGTGCCAGTCTTTTGTATTACTTCCGCTATGTTTTAAAACTTCGAACACTTCATGATCTGTGTACTATGATGTAATTTAAGAACTCATATAATAACTCGTATTTTGGGCCACATATGTGATGTATTATGTGTCAATGCTTTGGTGTTGGCAACTCATGAGGATTCTGGTTAGGACTAACCATCCTTCATCAAGGGTGGGACGTCACAGAGATCATGGTGATTTCTATGGGGACAACAGCTTCAACCCCACACACCAAAAAGAAAGGTGCCTCCCCCGTGGCTCAGCTTGAAGATGTCTGATTGGCCCACAGTGCGTACGAAAGCTCGTCAATCCACTTGGCACTATACTTCTTCAAGCAGTCA
This sequence comes from Sporobolus alterniflorus, assembly GCA_008808055.3. Taxonomy (NCBI): domain Eukaryota; kingdom Viridiplantae; phylum Streptophyta; class Magnoliopsida; order Poales; family Poaceae; genus Sporobolus; species Sporobolus alterniflorus. The sequence goes on along the minus strand of VSTD030000068.1, from coordinate 7,940 downwards.
TAGGTGTGTGTCTTGAGACCGCTGAGTATTTCTGCATTGGCCATCTCAACTTATCCATTACTCTCTAGATGCACAACAGATGTATAGCAGATCTGGATGCTGAGGTCTTCACAGTACTCTTGAAACACCTAGATTGTGAACTGGGACCCATTGTCAGTGATGATCCTGTTGGGGACCCCAAACCTACAGATGATTACCTTGATAAACTTGACTGCAGATTATTTGTTGATCTTGACTACAGGGGTTGCTTCCGACCACTTTGTGAACTTGTCGACGGTGATGTACAGATACCAGAATCCTCCAACGGCCTTGGGGAACGAACCTAGGATATCCAGCCCCCACACGACAAACGGACATGAGGGTGGGATCATTTGCAGCATCTGCGCTGGTGTGTGGATCTGCTTGGCATGAAATTGTCATGTCTTGCATCTCTTTACCTACTCAACAGTATCCTGAAGGGTTGTAGGCCAGTAAAAGTCATACTGAAAAGCCTTACCGACCAATGTGCGGGATGAAGCGTGGTTGCCACACTCGCCTCCATGGATCTCTGCAGGCAGCTTGCAACCATCTTCCCGGATTATGCACCATATTAGGACGTCATTAACGCCACGCCGGTAGAAATCCCTTCTACCAGCGTGTATCTCTTAGCCACCCGAACGATCCGCTCAGCGAATACATGCTCATTAGGAAGGATGTTATCTTTCAGGTAGTTCCAAATCTCCGTGATCCATGCATTGGGACTGGCCTGAGCATCTGAGTCTTGTGTGTCGGGGTTCACGGAGTCTCCCATGATGCCAATGATCTTTGGCGGGCTCTAGGAGAACAGGGCCGTCGAGACCGCCAGCTTCGAGGTGCTGATCTCGCCCCATTCTCCCGGTTCGACAGGCCGGGCTGTAGGTCGCTACAGTCTCTACTCAAAGACTCTATCAGGCACCGAAACCCACGTGGAGGCCTTTATTGACATCTCATCGATGACTGTATTGTTGGCACGTCGAACATGTTACAGGTCTAGGATCTCAAAATCCTTTTTCAGCTTATGGGCATGGAGATGATAGGCGACCAACTGTGGATCGTTGCAGCTGCATTCACCCTTGACTTGCTTGATGATCAACTGGGAATCACCTATCACTAGCAGTTACCTAACCTGCTTCCCTTTCACAAGCAAAGTTTTGTCAGTACGAGGTTACACAAATTTTGATGTTTCAACCAACATTCGAATTTGACTGGAGTTCATGTTTAATATGGAATTTTGCAAGACATGGCGGCTTAAAGTTACTCCAAAATCGGATATATTAATTTTGGTCCAACATAATTTAAAAAGTTAATGACAACAATTTAATTAGAACAAAGAAAATGTGCTACATCAGCTTTGGTTTTTGGACGTTATACACATAAATAACCAGAAGAAACTTGTCAATCATATCGTTGTTATGCTTTGCCTCCACATGATCAACAGCGCAAATCCGTTGAGACGAAAAAAAATTATAAATCAAGATGTTTATAGCTCCTTAGTTTTTAAAGTTGACTTCACTTTCTTACATAAAATCAGGTGAATTTTAAAAACTATCATATAGAAAATGGGTCCAAACTTTAAAAACTAGGAATACAAACACCTTAATTTACATTAGAGATGTATAGAATTTTTTTCCATACCAAAACCTGCGTATCCGTGTCCGAAAAGCGTACGGTTGCAGTGTCGACACGGCGCCTATACACATCGACCCATTAACCAAGAAAAAAAAGAAATACTTCGGATACAGCTGGGATACTCCTTAGACAGGTAGCTGATACGGCCCAATCCATCTTGTGAGCCCAAAGAGGCTAAAAATGAGCTATCCGTTTTAGGCCTAACAGCTGACAATTTTCCGTGAATGCCGGAGCATCAGGGCTGCAACAAGCAGCCGTCTCCGGCCGCCGGTCGGCCCGTCCCCAGCGCGGTATGATCCCAGGCCCACTTGTCTGTCGCTCAGTTGCGCGTGGATGACATGCAGCCACGTCGGACTTGGTCACGTCCAAGTTTCACCCTCACTTGCTACCACTGCCCATGTGTGGCCCGTGGATAGGCGTGGCTGCCCCACACGGACAAGGAATTGTTAAAAACCGCGGAGCTAGCTGTTGCTCTCGTGGGGGAACACAAATTTCGCAACCACCGATAACAGAACAGCTCCGTCATTCACTGACAGATTCAGCTGAATCACTGGTCTTCGACGAAAGAAAGCATGTTGAAAAGTGACGTGGTTCTCGACCCCACAGCATCCTCAAATTACCATAACTAATGATACCTCAAATATCGTTGACGTGGTTCTCGACCCCACAGCACCCTCAAATTACCGTAACTAATGATACCTCAAATATCGTCTCGGTTCATTATCTGCAACGGTACAAGAGGTCAGATGCAATTCAAGTAAGAGTTTTGATTAATTGTGTGTTTGTATAAGTTATACAGAGTCAGATACTTGTCATATCTATAAGTTAGTTTTTTAAACTATAAATATCATAGCACGAACTTTATCGAGGGTATCAGAATTAGTAATCACAAACCACATATTCAACAAAGCTAGATTGAATGTAGGATTTTTACTCTTTGGAGTAACCGAACCAGTATAAATCGTGCCTCGAGTTCATCTGAGATTGATCTTGTGATCGTTATATTTCCTCTGTTCCTCAACCAAATATCTTTCGAGATACATCGACAGAGGCGTATTAGGAAAGGGGAAGCGCTCAAGATTCATCCAATGGGCTCATGGCTCCTTGGATTTTCGAAGTAAAGTTCTCATACCGCACACAATTCCTCTTCGGATCACTGATGTTTACCGCAAGGGAAAATAGAAACCTCGAGTTATTGACTCGGGGCCAGCGCCAAGTCATCGCAAGCCGGTCTACGGAGAAGCTCCGTATTATCCGACTGATTCTTCAATGTCATCAACATAAGGCGGCACCCGCTTAGGTTTGAATTCTTATGCAGGGCCGTACTACCTCTCCGCCATGACGTCACAAGGATACCTGATCGGGACACCTATCTTCCAGCCTTTGGTTGGAACATCGAGCTCCTCATCTTTGAGAGCATCCGTTGATCGGGATTACTTTGCAGACTACCCTTAGATTAGGGGCAGCATCTGTTGGAACCCTGTCATTGAGGCTCGCCGCATCAGCATGGTGGGTTCCGCTAGGGTGCCTTCTTAGAACAGTTCTAGTGGGGAGTCTTGAGGGACCATGTGCTGGATTGACTTAATGATGGTTTGGGTATCTGTATCTGTGCATGGTCCCTCAAGACTCCCCACTAGTGGCTTTGGTCTAGCAAGGGGCTGAAGCGGTGGGCCAGATCATTGCAACAGAGCCATCGAGGCAAGCCCTCCGTTGGTAACTGGTCTGGCGATCGAGTGAAACGCGCTCTAAGTGAAGAAGCGTCATCAATTAGCTGCAATCGGCATCTAGATGATAATGATGCATGTCGGTGGATAACTCAGAACCACCGATAGTGTGAATATAGTCACGATCCAGCCGACCTTCACAATATCATCAATGATCAAAGACGCAACAGGGCAATGACGTCTTCCCTTCAATGGTGCTCTCTAGTGCGAGCGCTAACACCGTCAGGCATGTGCGCATTCCGCACTCTGGCACTCAAGCTCAGGCAATTTGTCTGGCCGGACAATTTCAAGCCTGGGCCGATCGACAAGTATGACGGATCCAGCAATCCCGAAGAATTCATACAAGTCTACCACATAGTCATCAAAGTTGTTGGAAGTGATGATCAGGTGAAGGTAACCTATCTGCCCACGACTCTGTCCGGCGTGGCCAGATCTTAGTTTATCAATCTATCCAAAGGTACCATCTACAACTGGGATTAGCTGTGTGTAATGTTCATCAGGAACTTCTAGGGCACGTACGAGTGTCCACCCACCGTTGAAACCATGAAAACCATCAAGCATCACCACGATGAGAGCCTTCAGGATTATGTGAAACATTTCTGCAATGTCTGGAACGTTATCCCGAACATTCAGGACATCGAGATCATAAATACCTTTCGTGATGGGGTCAGTGATATCAAGATTGTCGAGGAGATTGTTATAAAGAAGCCCAAAACTGTGGTTGATCTACTGGCAGTCGCAGACGTCTGCATCGAGGCTTAAGAAGCATGAGCCCGGCTCCTTGACTCACGTAACAAGGGGCCTGCTAAGAAGAAGCAGCATGAAGATCAGGAGATCAATGCAGTCGATCACGGGAATAGAAAGCAGCAACCCGCCTAGCAAAAGGAGAAGAGATCATTCTGTCATCCTGCTAATGCTAAAAAGTGGTTCGAGATCCACTACACAACAGGGCGTGATCTAGAGGAGTGCATAACTTTTCAGGATCATAAAAAGATGCCAGAGAAGCAGCGGTGAGGAGACCATCATCAGGTCGATCCTGACAATGATGAGAAGCTTGACGAGATCAACATCATCTTCGGGGGCAGCTTATCCATTGCCTCAAAGACTCAAGGAAACAAGTTGGAAAGGGATATCAGCCTGGCTCAACGCATCAAACCAGGAAGAAGAATGAAATGGTCCGAAACTGATATGTCGTTTAGGCCCGAAGACCATCTAGAAATAGAGCTCTCCAATCAGAACTTACCCATGTTGGTTAAGCTTCCAATTGGGCGACACAAGATGGCCAAGACTCTGATAGATAATGGAGCTTTCCTCAACCTCATTATGAGGAAAACATTCATCAAGATGGGCCTCAATTTGTCAGATATGACCCTAGTTCATGACACATTCTACGGCGTCATCCCAAGATAGTTGTCCACTCCCATCAGACGCATCGACCTGGAGGTATCGTGTGAATAAGGAGATAACAAGCGTCGGGAGATGTGAACATTTGAAGTCACGAGCTTCGTTATCGGCTACAACTGCATCCTCGGGAGGCCTTTCCTCCTCAAGTTTGTGGCGGTCATTCATATTGCCTACGCCACCATGAAGATGCCTAGACCGAAGGGCGTCATTACTATTAAGGCCGATCAGTGGGACGCTCTGTCATGCGAGAACACTTCATTATCATACGTCGGGCGCTTCGGCAATAAGACAGCCCAAGATCAAGCGGTCAAAGCAGCCAAGACCCAGGGCGGTGGCTGCCCCCGCAAGACATCGATGTCTAAACCACTGACCCCCAGCACTCTGTGGGTAGCCACAGGGGCCACAGCACATAAGGGCAGCCACATTGCCTCAGCCTCTACCTAGTTGCCCGTCGATGAGAAGAAGGAAACAGTGGAGGAGGAGGACAACAAGGAGGTTCTGGCAGATCCCAATGATTCGGACAAGAAGTTTAAGGTCAGCTTGAAGCTAGACCCCAAATAGAAACTCGCACTCATCACTTTTCTCCGAAAAAATCTTAATGTTTTCACATGGAAAATATCGAATATGGCCGGGATCCCCAAGGAGGTGAATGAGCACAAATTGGAAATTGATCCAAGGAGGTGATCAAGAAGAAGGAAAGAAGATACACTCCAGATAGGCACGAACCCATCCGGCAAAAAGTCAATAAATTACTCGAAGACGGTTTCATTAGGCCAATAGATTATCTAAGTTGGCTAGTGAACCCGATTCTTGTAAAAAAAACCTGATGGTTCTTCACGCATGTGTATCGATTATACAAATTTGAATAAAGCATGTCCTAAAGACGTGTACCCCCTGCCTCAAATTTGTCAAAGTGTTGATTCTATTGCATCGTGTGAACTATTATAATTTATGGATGCTTATTCTTGCTATCATCAAATCAGCCTAGTCATCGACGACGAAGAAAAGATAGTGTTCATCACCCTATTCAGAATCTTTTGCTATACAAAAATGGTGTTTGGCCTAAAAACAGGAGGGGGCTACGTATCAGAAGGTCATACAGATCATCTTGGAGACTCAAATAGGAAGGAACGTTGAAGCGTACATTAACGATGTTGTAGTGAAGTCAAAAAAGTGTGGGCATCTGCTTAAAGACCTTAAGGAAACCTTCCGCAACCTCCGTAAGTACCAGATGAAGCTTAATCCTAAAAAATGTGCATTTGGTGTACCATCAGGGAAACTGCTCGGCTACATGGCATTAGCTAGGGGAATCAACACTAACTCAAAGAAGGTTGAAGCCATCGAACAATTGTAACCACCTCAAACCCAAAAAGAAATGCAGAAGGTAGTAGGAATGATGGTAGCACTCAACTAATTTATATCAAAGTCGAGCGAACGTGGAATGTCTTTCTACAAGCTGTTCCACAAAGTGGATGGCTTCCAGTGGGATGATCAGGCAACAACGGCTTTCATCAAACTCAAGCAATATCTGATGTCCTTGCTAACACTGGTTCCACCGAAGTCTGACGACGTGTTGCTACTCTATGTTTCAGCCACTGATGTAGTAGTCAGTAAAGTCATCATCGTTGAATAGCCAGAAGCCAACACAAAAGTCAAACAACTGCCGGTATACTTCGTTAGAGAAATACTGAAAGACGCACAAACAAAATACCCACAGGTATAGAAGTTACTCTACATGATGCTTATGACGACCAGGAAAATGAAGCACTATTTCCTAGCTCATTCTTTTTAAGTTGTATCTGATTGGCCGCTGGGGCGCGTCCTCCAAAGCAAAGAAGCAACAGGCCGGATCGCACACTAGACCATAGAGATCGACATGTATGATGTTAAATTTGTTCCTCGACGAACGATTAAGTCTCAAGCACTCGCGGATTTTATTACCGAGTGGACCGATTCAGGACTATGAGGAGTTGATGAGTTACCCGATCACTGGGTTATGTATTTAAACAGACCCTACACTCTCAAAGGAGCAGGGGCTAGTGTCGTGCTCATCCCCCGAAAAGTGATATCCTCAAATATGTCATTCGGGTTGATTTTCCAGCTATAAATAACATTGCAGAATACGAGGGCGGCAACCTCGTCGAGGGTGGAGCTTGCCGGTGAGTAATCGGTGGCGGAGGCGGTGACCTCGTCGGGGGAGGAGACGGACAACCGATGGTGTGGAGCCAACGACCTCGCTGGACCGTGTGCATTGAGCACGGGCTTCGACGGGGGGCGGAGCTCGAGGTGACGTCAATGGCATGCACGGGCTACGATGTGGGCAGAGCTTCGGGCAGCGGCGGTTGAGTGGGCCAAGATTTGGGGAACAAATATGGGAGGTTGCTTGAAGCCTCCACTTCCCATCTCCCAGTTTGCCCATGCGAGAGGGCCAACCATTGAAGACAACCTAACTAGGAGTGCAAACTGGTGAACTTAGGTTCACGTGTGAAACTCTTTAGATCATTAAAATTAACTATTTTAAAAAATAGTAAAAATTTAGAAAACTAATTTATTTGCTTGAACTAAATAGGTTTGGACATGGACCTAAAGATTAACTGCTTTCACAGTTCAGATGCGACTCAATAAAGGATGATATATTTTTCAGAGTTCACCCGCACATCGCGGGTCCTGAATCTTGATGCATGGGCAGCCCAAAATTTCTCACGAGAGGTATCAGACCACTCCGTTCTCTGCTGGTAGTGGTGTGGCGGCCATCAGGTCAACACCTTGTTGCGGCCGTAGTCCCTCAGGAAACCTTCTGTGCTGCTAGCTGCAGCCCATGCCACAGGTCCAGATCGACAACTGAACCAGGTCAAACTATATATGCGCTGCGCAGCCGCCACCTACAAAAAATTAAAGAGACGGGCAGACGCTGGCCAGGCAGGCGGATACTCAGATGGAACACGTCAATCCGAGCAGGCGTTGTATATTGCCTGTGTCGCAATTGTCATGCCGTTCTGTTCTTGTGTTTGAGTTGACATTGTTTTTCCAGCGTGTAAACAGACGACTATCTGAACATAGCAACGTCTATCGTTTGTTGCTAGTACGATCCGGACGAGCTCCCTTAACTTCTTTAGCAATGTTAGCATCTACGAACGGGATTGTTTGACACGGCAGAACGTTTCT
>VSTD030000067.1:0-20721 GCA_008808055.3 Sporobolus alterniflorus | reverse complement strand
ATTTTAAGATCAAAACCAGATGCTCATCGTATGTATGCCCATGATCAAGTTGTCATACATGCGACCAGAATGTGAAGGCTTGAAAGGAGATAATAACACATAATTCTTTCATAGAGTGGCTAATGGAAGGAAAAGGAAGCAAACCATTTTTTTCTTTGCAGGATGGAGTCAAATATATCCGAGGATGAGAATTTAGTGAAACATGCCACTGACTATTACAAAACCCTTTTTGGTCCGGGAGTGGGGAATGCATTTGACTTAGATCACACTATTTGGCCTGATGAGGAGAAAGTGTCTCCACGGGACAATTATGACTTAGATCACACTATTTACTCTGTTTCAAATGAAAAAAAATAAAGCAGATGGCTCATATGGCTTTCCTATTGAGTTTTTACAAACTTGTTGGGATATAATCAAATCTGATATCTGTGAGATGTTTAGAGATTTATATATAGGAACTCTAGACATTAAAGGGATGAATTATGGTTTCATCACACTTCTTCCTGAGGCTAAAGAAGCATCTAAAATTCAGTAGTTTAGGCCAATTTGTCTCCTCAATTATTTATATAAGTGGTTTACCAAAATCTTTATTCTTAGGCTGGAGCCAATTGCTAGGAAGATCATTCATATGTCTCAGTTTGCTTTTATCCAGGGGAGAAATATTATGAACTGCATTTTAGCCCTACATGAGATATTGAATGAAACTAAGAGGAATGGAGACAAAGAGATGATCCTAAAGCTTGATTTTGAGAAAGCTTATGACAAGGTCAATTGGGACTTTCTTATAAAATGTGTGAGAGTAAGAGGATTCAGTAACACTTGGTGTGAATGGATTAAACATATATCAATGAATGGTACAATTGCAGTGAAGGTGAATGATTGTTTGAGACCATACTTTCAAAGTCATAAGGGTGTCAGGTAGGGAGATCCATTACCTCCCTTATTATTCAATATAGTGGCTGACTGTTTGACTAGAATGGTAATCAAGGCTCAAAATAATGGGAGGATCACATGTCTAATTGATAATTTAATCTCTCAAGGTGTAGCAGTGCTTCAGTATGCAGACGACACAATTATGTGTCTATAAGAAAATATTGAAAAAGCAAGAAATGTCAAGCTACTGTTATACATCTATGAGCAAATGTCTGACATCAAGATAAATTTTGACAAAAGTGAAGTAATCCTGATTGGAGGGAATAATGATGTAGCAGCATTGTATACTGATATTTTTAATTGTCAGGTAGGCTTGTTTTCTATTAAATATTTGGGGGTGCATGTTTCTGCTAGTAGATTTGTGGTGGATTGGCCGAAATTGGAAGAGAAAATGGGGAAGAAATTAGACATGTGGTAGGGGTTCCTTGTCCATAGGAGGGAGAACAACCTTGATAAAGGCCAACCTATCTAGTACATATGTATACCACATATCTATGTTCTTATTGCCTAAAACCACAATTAAAAGGATGGAGAAAGTAAGAAGGAAGTTTTTTTTGGCAAGGAGGTAAGCTGAAAAAGAAATATCACCTAGTTAGATGGGAAAATATGTAAAGCTAAGAAAAAGGTGGCTTGGGAATCAAGGACCTGAAATTAATGAATGTTAGTTTACTATGCCAGTGGTGGTGATTACTGGAACCAAGGGATGGCTTGTGGCAGGAAATTATGAGACTTAAATATGTGAAAAACCACCCTATATGTCTGATCCCCAATAGAATGACTGACTCACCTCTGTGGAAGGACCTTATGAAAGTAAGATGCATATACCTGAGAGGTAGAGAATACAAGATAAACAGTGGTAGAAGTGTGAGTTTCTGGTTGGACCCCTGGATGGGGGAGAAACCCTTATGTGTGATATACCCAGTTCTATATGACCTATCACTTGATCAGAAAAAGTCAGTCAGTGACATAGCTGAAAATGGCTGGGTTGTAAGATTTAAAATAAGACTACAAGGGATCCTGAGAGATCAATGGCATGAATTGGATTCTAGGTTGAATGAGGTGAATCTGAACACTGGAAAGGATGAGGCCATCTGAAAATGGATAGGGAATAAGAAATTCTCTGTGAAGTCTGTATATGAGTTCTTGACTAGGGATGAATATGGTCCATCGTACAGGAAATTTTGGAAGGCTAAGATCCCTGAAAAAATCAAAATGTTTATGTGGTTAGTTGCCCAGAAATCAATTTAAACTAAAGATAATATAGTAAAGAGGAAATGGTTAAGGGATCCTAGTTGTTATTTTTGTGGTGAGCTTGAAACCACTGATCATCTTCTTTTTCAGTGTCCTATTGCCAAAGTCATATGGGGGTGATGGCTATATGTTTTCACCAGAACAATAGACCATCTAGCTATGATCAATTTTGGGTCTGGATTGCTAAGGCTCTTCCTGGGGGATGAAGTGCATATGCTGGGGCTAGCTGCCAGCTGCCATTTGTTGGGCAATTTGGAAAGCAAGGAATAAAGTTTTCTTTGAAAAAAAAAGTGCTTAAGAACCTCATAGAAATAATCTTATCTGCTTGTGCTATTATGTGTTATTGGGCAGGTCTCTATTCGGAGAGCTCTCAGAAGATGATCAAAGATGGTGTCAACCTAATGATGAAGACGGCAATAAGGCTAATTGGCTCCCAGGCTGGTGACAAACCAAAGTTGATGGACAACACACCTGATGATGCTACAAGAGGGGATGAAGACATGGAGCATGATGCAGAGGGATGATCGAAGTTGCTGAGTTGTGTGGGTAGTGGATGGGTAGTTTCAAGTCCTATCTTTTCTGAGTAGTCCTTGTTGTAGCTAGTCTTAAAATGGGGGCAGTAGCCAATCTTGTTGGGTTTTGATGGCGCACTGGTGTCTATCCTGAAGCAGGATCAGAACCAGGGTGTATGTTTTTGTGTCTATTCTTAGTTTGGTGGATGCTGTAAGTCACACTCGGAATGTCTTAGTTTGGTCTTGTCTCTGGATGCTGTAAGTCACACTCGGAATGTTTTGTTTCTGAACTAATGGACCAACGTCTAGTTTCTTACGTGGTTGCATTTTGTTGGTCTAGAGTCCATTGCTCCTTCTTGCTTGCCACTCAGCAAATAATCAAATTTCTACTTAATTATTTGCAAGAGCTGAGAAGCAAACGATTCATTGCTCCCTCTGATAAAATCACATATTGCAATTTTGTGTGCATGACATGGCTCCAGCGATTAATGGTCAAATATCAATTCTCATAGCATGTTATCAAATATAAAATACAATGTATGTTTAAAATGCATCTTTCACATAAATAAACTCATGCATTCACAATTTGTCAGGATGTACATGCATGTTTTTTTAGACAATGAAAATTTTATTAATCTAACATTGGTCTTTATGGACGCTACAGCTATATAACTTTAACATCCATAAAAGTTATGGTCAAAGTACATCTAATGAAAAAGCATCAGAAGTGCTTAAGTGCACACCGATGACCAACAAAACATCAAAAGTGTATAAACGCACATTGATGACCAACTAAAATAAAAGAAATAAAAAAGAAGAAGAAGAAAATCTTTAAAATATAGATCTTCATAAAATCTTCCGGTGTGGTCTTTTGAGTACGACCAACTATGAACTCTTCTTCTCAAGAGCATTAGAGCATCCGTCAATCTGAGGACTACGGCATATGATTAAAGCAATGATCACTCAACCACATCCATGAAACAATGAATTGCTAATTCTTAGGAATATCACTATTGTCAATGATAGCTGCTAGCAGACTACATACATTGGTGCCTATGGAATCAACAACCAATCCTCCATGCTGATCTACAAGCACCAATTCTGCAAGACGAGTAAGAGGTTTACAGCCGTCGGGTCCTCACCAAGACACGGATCCCGCAATCCCATCAGCATCGCCGCCATTGGTGCAAGAGCATGGTGCCCAGTGCCCGACCAATGGGTGAGCCGCCCCACCATATTGACTTCGAGTGATGATGTGGCAGATCGTCGACGTACTTTGTCGGACGCCATCTCGACTCATCATCCACGGCGGCGGTCGGCAGCCACGAACCCTAGTTAGGCGACCATGGGCCCTGGTGTCTCAAGTGTCGGCGGCAGTGCCACAGCTGAATCGGCCTCGGGCCACATGTGTCGATGGCGGCGCCTCGACTAGATCGGCCTCGAGCCCTGGTATCGACGGCGGCGACAACACGGCTAAACCCTGATGGTGGCTAAGGCACCGGAGGGCCACTGACGGAGCTAGCTGACCGTCACGGAAGTTCCTCATCCTCCTCTTCTTCTAACAACAAACAACGAAATGACAGAAAAAGGAACGTTATGATACCGCCATCCTCACACCACCACCAGGTTGTTCCGACGTCGGGGCTCAGGCGACGGCAAGGCAAGGGAGTGGCGGCACGGCTAGCTAGTGGCGGCTGCAAGTCACCCTAGGATGTATATGCATGTACTGGTGCTATGCGTGCTTAAGATGGCCACAGACCAGTTAACCAGATCGCAGGAATGGTACGCAAGGCCTGGTCAACATTGTCCAGCACTTTTCAGGCGCTGCTGTTTGCTGAAGCGTTTCTGCAAGTGCAAATTCACCACTTCCGTCTTGAAAGGTCAGCTCATGTCCTGAAGGAAAAGAATATGATGTTGTGCTGATGTTACAGTATTAGATGAATAGTAACATATTATAATAATAGAAAAATAATTATTCATTGCTACAATAACTTTCAAAAAAATTCACCCATCTATTTTCCTATTCAGCTACAGTGGTTTATTATACGGTATTATCCATCTCCCTGTAACACACTGTAGCACAGTGTTGTAGCTAACACCGAAATCGTGTCCGCTGAACCGAAATTCGTGCAACTTACGGACAAAACAACCGGCTGATAGAAACCCAGAGAGCTTTCACATCATGCTGCAAGGAACTGGCCGGCCTGGCAAATGCAGTAGCACGCATGACAAGATTCTCTCAAACTCTCAGGTCAATTCTGCCTAGCCGGGCGAACAGACTGACCGATTCGTCGCCTCTTCAAGATCCTCGAGTCATTCATTGGGCCTTGCCTCTTGTGGCACTATATATACGCACACAACCAACGTTTCCTACGCACCTCGCCAACAACACCAAAGAACATAGCTCCATTCCAAAGGAGTAAAGTTTTTTTTTTCAGTTCTTGTTCAGCCTCAAGAAATTTTGGACGAGAATCAAGCTAAGACTGCAAAGTATGGCGGCCCTGAAGGTTTACGTGCTGCTGTTCACTGCCTTCTTCTCCGGTCTCATGCAGCTATCCATGGCGCAGGACAAGCCGGCAGCGACCACGGTACGGGTGGTTGACGCAACGGCAATAGACCAGGCGATCGCGTACTTACTCATGTTTGCGGCGCTGTTCATCACCTACTTCTCGCACTGATCTGGTGCTTTTTTCGTCAGCGATGGGAGGTATAGGCAGACAGGCTCCTTTGCTTAGACAGCTGTTGAGTTCAGTTCTTTCTGATCAGTTTGTTGTCATTTCTCAAATTGTTGTGCGTCCATGTACGATGGCTCTGCCTTGATAAAGGTTTTAAATTGCCTCACGGAGATGTCTCGTGATTTTAGCGTCAACAGTTTCATAATTATGTATTATGTGGGTGGTGCCGTGGTGGTGATAAGTGGGACAATTGCTGTTCTGGCGCCTCAAATTCTTCCCCCACCCCGTCTGTCTTTTTTTAGAAATATAGTACAAACGTAGATACTCATACATGTATGATCACTTACACGTATGATCACTCACCCCTATAAACACACACGCACACCCTACCTCTATGAGCACATCCAAAAAACTGAGTCAACTTGATCTTGAGATTTACGAAGTTGATCACTAAGACCGTATCGTTATCGATGGGGACGTCGTCTCCCACTGAAAGAATAATTAGCCATAAATACAACACACATGTCAAATATAGGATTTAAACCTGGATGGGTTAGTTCCACCACTAGAAATCTAACCAGCTGAGCTAAGACCACTCTGCCTGTCGTCTGTCTTTCCTTCTTCTACCTCCTCCTCCAATTCTACCCCTCCGTCCCCGCCCACCGCCCGTGGCTTCTCTCCCTCCATCCCCGTTGTCGTATCGTGCCTCCCGCCTCTCCGCCATGCTCTACCACCGGCGGGACCTTCCGTCGCCGCCCTGGGCGAGTCCGAGTCTCTGATAGCGAATTAATCTGAACGGAGGGGGTCGTGTGGTCGCATTTCCGAGCAAAATATAATTGCACACTAAAAAATTAGGGAAATTATTTATTTTCTACAGTAAATCTGTGAAGCCTAAAGCCTAAAAATGTTCATGCCTAAACTATTGCGGCTGTCCTTTACTGGGCAATTTGACGATTTTCGTCAATGTCAAATATGTATTGTCTTTCATGCAGTCCGTTTTTAGGGGAACTTATTATTAGCTATTGTCTTTGAAGATTATTGTCATGGAGCTCTTCGTCAGCTATGGATGGAAATTCAATAATAGGCAGTAGAAATTGTGTAATAGATAAAGCTGTGTGCGGTGACTAACACCTCACGCACACGAAGCATAATAACTTCTAGTAGTAATAATAAAACTGCAAAATTAGCTCACTAGAACATCAATTGAAACTCTTTAACTAATTTAGCGAATCTAATGCATGACATAATCTAGCTAACGGAAACTGTCACGGTCAGGGGTAATGATGAAGAATAGATAATGCCCCTACATAAAATTTTATACAGGACATAGCAATATGGGAACCAATTCCTATGTAGTAACTACAGAGAAAATTGAGTCATTGTCCACATGTCAGTGACCGACAGTTATGCTAGAGGAATCTCATGAAGCAATATGAACATTATATAATAATTTTGATGAAGCATCATAGGGGTAGGAGCACAATAAAATAGAAGACTACAATCCCATGTGAAAAATATAGATGGGATATATGGCTCATCCGCTCCTAGACTACAAAAACTTGTCCAATGTTTAACGTAGCAATTCCACTTCAAGCCTCTAAAGGCTACAGTTCTTTTTCAGCCAGCTACAATTTTTCATATTATTGATGAGGCAAAATCAGGACTTACGTTGTGGAACACGGCTTCATAGCATTACAGGCAACCATCTCTAGAATAATTGCTGCTAGCTCAGGGAACAGTTGAATAGTACAAACTGGCGAGCAAGACAAATAATTTGACTGATTCATAAAGATTTTTTCAAACGAAGCTACATACCATTACAGGCATCTCAATCTAACTCTTAAAACCTTTTTCAAGTCCTGATCAAACAAAACATACTGGAAGTCCTTTATTCTCTGTACTTGTTCTACTCTATATATACTCCCCAATTTCTCTGTGTCGAGGCACAAGCACCAAAAGGCCTAGCAACACATTTAGAGCATCATCTCTCGTGTGTTCCAAGCTCGCTCACAAGTTGCCCTGACAATTTATCTTTCAGCTCCGACAACAACTCCATCTAGCGTATTGAATATGGCGGCCGTGAAGGTGTACGTCCTGCTGTTCATCGCGTTCTTCTCTGGATTCATGCAGCTGTCCGTGGCGCAGGAGAAGCCATCAGCGATGGCTGGCGTGATTGACGCTTTAGCGACAGATCAGGCGATCGCGTACTTGCTCAGGTTCGTGGCACTGTTCATCACCTATTTTGCGCACTGATACTGTTGCAACGGTATCATGATCGAGTCACTGAGTGTACTGAAAAGAAAAGAAATTCCAAGATTATAGATTTTCAAAGACCTTTTTCCATGAAAAGGATGACGTGAACAGTTCTGTCCAGTATTCATTCATTTGAGTAAAGAGGTTAAACTCAACGTCATCTGTTTCAGGAGGTACCACCAGGGGGAAACAGAAAGAAATTGTTCTAACTTTGATTCTGACTCTTCATGGCTTTTCGGACCGTTTTTTGTCAAAATTTATTTCAATATAGTATGCGCGTATGTATATGTTTCTTGATCAGACGAGAGGTTTCCGATTGAAAGCACTCTCCATAATATGCACTACAATTTGACAACTTGCTTGTTATTAAAGTGAGCAAATTTTGCATGAATCATCTTTTGAAGCAGAGTTACAAAGACAAAAAGGAATCACGATCACAGTAGTAGAAAATATGCCTCCAAACAACAAAACAGGAATCCATATTTGTTTTCAAGGGTTTAAACCACATTAAATAGAAAAGGCTAAAAATTCATTTACTACTATCATTATGGAAAATAGGCGGATAGAGAAACATGTGGTGGGACAGGCCGGTTAACGGACTGAGAAAATGAACTAGCTATAGTAAGAGCTAGACTGGATTAGGATTGGATCAAAATTTTATCCATTTTTTATGTGGTTAATAAAAAAGTCGAATATAGTTGTGAAAGGATCCACACGACACCCTTTACTAGGCCTAGGTGAGAACAGAGACCCCACCCCCAAAAAAACAAATGGAGAACCACTGTATGGTGGGAATACCATAGGCCACTATGACTTCTGGCCGCTTCCATCAGAATTAATGGCGTAAATGGCCCCAAATGTGTTGATTATCGAAGCGCATCTGACGGGCACGATTTCTATCGAAGCAGACTTTTGCCTACGACGTCGAGTCCAGCTCCCAGGTCGATTCCTGTAGAACGCACTGCGTTAAAATTGAAAGAGCCCATACGGTTGGGAACTATTTCCAAGAAATTGCCATCGCGCCTCACCCCAGCCCGCACGTCATCCATTCCCCAAACCAAGCTTAGAGCGACAGAGGAGGAAGGCGACTAGGGTTTGACCCTATTCCGGCGGTGGCAAGGCTATTCCAGCGGTGGCACTCTTCCCCAGGACCGAGCCGCCCACATCGATGCTCCGTCGCCGCTCCTCGGCCACTAGCAATTCATATGTGCCATCCCTCACCTCTCAAATCCTCTTACGCCTCTCTCTGTCATTGAACCTCACCTCGCTCTTGCTTGCAGCTGCTCGAGGTGATCCACCCGGGTTGTGCCACTTTTAGTTTGTGTAACTAGGGCAATAAGGGCTTGACTCCCTTGAAATAAAAAAAAATTGGGCTTGTGTTGTTGTGTTCTGCACGTCTCTTCAGCAGATTGTGAGCATATTTCCTCGTTCACCTTCTTGAGCCTTAGACGTTTCTTGCGCTGGTGTGGACATCTATTCTGGATCTCAGTGTCTGTTGGGTGCTCTGTCATTCCTGCACTCAGCTTGTTATATGTAGATGTGATGTAGCATGCTTCAGTGATTTGCTTAGTTGACATTGAATAGTTGGTTAGTATATTTGGTAGTTCCGTGATATCATTGCCACAGCATTATTATCTTGATTGTTCCTTGTATGGACGGTTATAGATACCTATATGATGCAAGCTATCTAAATGTTTACCTATATGATGCAAGATACCAGAATGTTTACACATATTTGAATGTACTCAGTTTGTTGTGTTGTATAGATTGTTATGTTGTTTATTTTCTAATCAGATTGTGTGCAGTTTATTGATGGCCAAGGTTGTAGCCAAATGGGATTTTTGGGTACACAAGGTGTGGTTAGATATTTGTGTCGAAGAAGTTAGAGCAAATAACAGGCCACAACATTGCCTCAATTCTTTAGGATATGCAAACATTATCAAAAAGTTCACTGATCGCACCAAAAGGACATACACTTATGAGCAGCATAAGAATAAATGGGACAATTTGAAGAGGACATATACACAATGGAAGACATTGAACATAAAAGCATTCGATTTGGGAAGATATCCTATTTCTGGAAGCATTGAAGCAAGTGATGAATGGTGGGAAGAGCAAAATAAGGTGAGTGCTAATAAACTTAGATTAATTGTTTTTGGCTCTGTCACATGCTTTCAAATGTGATAGCAAAATTTGACTAGCTGTTTTTTTCTTAGGCTATGCCGGGTTGCATAATGTTTTAAACGGCACCACTTGAATGTAAAGATAAGATGAGGATCCTGTTCGACACTATATGTGTCACAAATGCAGCCGTATTTGCTCTAGGAGGTAATGAAAATGCATCAACTCAGGCAGAAGATGGAAATAGATAGCAGGAAGCTGATGATGTTGAAAAGGATGACGACAAAAGTGATGACATACCCTCACCCACTGTTGCCAAACGTTGAGAAATGACCTACTGCACATGGTGCTTCTCCAAAAGCAAAGAAAGAGAAGAAGACAATTAGAGATGGTCTTATGAAGCGATTAGTTGATGATATGAGAAGAAGAGTGAAAGCAGTTAAAAATCAGCAACTTCTCCAATGGTAGTAGAGCATTCCGTGATATCATTGCTGCCGCATTATTATCTTGATTGTTCCTTGTAGGGATGTGGAGATTGAGTCTTTGGTCGGCTTGCAATGTTGAAGTATCTTGATGCGCTTGTGAAGTGCTGTATTGAAGGTGCATGCGTCAAGGGACCCTCTGTTCGGACAGCAGCACTGAACACAATATCAAATACCTGTTTACTTTGCTATTAAGGATGTAAAAGACCTCTACGGTGCTATTATGAAATGCTGGGGAATCTTTTTGTTCATGATTTGTGTAGACTTTCGAGGATATAAAAAATTCTGATTCTTCTTGCTTTTACTGATACAATGGCTCTACATTCAACCTTTATACAACAATGGCAAAAGAGAGTAAAAGATGTAAAAGAAAACATTTTTTTCTCTGTGTCATTCCAATTTTTTTTACTCAAAATATTAAAGGGTAATCTAAATATTAAAGGATAACTGAAATATTCATATTTTTTACTCAAAATACTATATATCTAAATATTGGCAAAAAGAATATTAAAGGATAACTGAAATATTAATATTTGTGCATTTTCAACAATCAAACAAGTCATAACAGACTCTAGGGGCATATCAGTCATTACATAATCAGGATAGATAATTTGAACCAAAATAATCAGGGTTGTCAAATACTCAGCTTATTTTCATAGCAGATTCTTTTCACAGCCGCGTTCTAGAGAATCTGGATTCCTATAGAAGCACCATAGAAATAAGCTGTCCAAAACAGGGCCATAGGGAGCAAAGAAACCGCATCCCATTCCATATGGCTTTGACAATTTCATTCCTAGGTGACAACTTCTATATATAGACAATTCTTCTGGAGGATTCAAACATTCTAGAAGTCCTTAAAACTACAATAAAAATGGGCATGAAAGTAGTGCAAAACATTGAAACCATCCAATACCCTAGATGGATATAGAGGTCCATTCTACGGTCATGAGTTTAGTTATGTACTCCATCTGTTCTTTTTTTCTTTTGTCACTGCTTAGTATAAATTTGAACTAAGCAGCGATAAAAAAAAAGAATGGAAGGAGTACATATTTTCCCCTTCTTAATTCTTGTAGTTTGTGTAACTCTTTGTTAATATTTGAAAGTATTTTCCTAAGAGCATCTCCAAGAGCTCATCTATAATTTTATTCCTAAATCTCATTTTTAAGGGCAGTCTAAAAATACATGGGGCGTAAAAACTTGTCCTCCACCAACATACCCCTATTTTTTCCCAGAAGTGGATTTAAAAAAAATGAATTCGGCCTACCAGGCCTGTTTTGTCCGGCATGTCCATATGCTCGGCCTGTTTTGCTACAGCCGGCCTCATATTGACATTTCAGGAGCAGATACTAATGTTACTGATGCTTCAGGAGCACAACAGTATCTGGCTCGTATCGACATTTCTGGAGCAGATTAATCATTGCCAAGATGATTAGGACTGACTGCTACAGTATGTAGGTTCCTCCTGCAGGTGTTTACCTATACAGCATTAACTTTCAGAAGGACAAATTTGAGCAGAAATGGAAGCACAAAGACACGGCGATCCCAGCAATAAAATTTCTGTATAGACGTTTGTTGTCCCGTCCCTGGTGGGAATAAAGGCCACCTTCAGTATATTTGTGAGTGTAAACACCTTCAGTACATTTCACGTTGCTAGACTGACTGAAAGATATATCGCTGTGGTAAGCATGAAGTTCAATCTGGTATGAAAGATAAAAGCTTCTTTGGCTGTCCATTTGGAATACTTGACCTGAAGTAAACGAAGCTACTAATTGTTAAAAATAAAACACAAAAACCCACATAATTTTTTTTAAAGTGGCAAGCTCATTGTAAAGGCAACATAACAAGGGATCAGAATATGCTATGCCAGAATAGGTAATCGTGTGTGGCTTCCCCTGCTTGCTCACCGTATCTGCATAAGGCGAAACCATTTCCAACACAATCAGTTTGCTGCCGCACTAAACTACTACTAGGCTAGCAGCCCAACCTGCTAATTCGAGCACTGTCTATTGCCTTCTTTTTCCCATCATCTTCTGCTCTGCACCGAGAGAGATAGCAACGCCATCGAACATGCCCGAACTTTATTCAGATGGGGCATATCATAGTAGCGAGAGCAGAGAAGTCAAGAAAGGACATGCAGTACGCAGGGAAGAAACCAGATCCAGCCTGGTCTGCAAGTTCTGCGCGGGGAGAAAAACTTCGAGAGAAACACCATGCAAAGATCCAAGCCTTGTTGCAAGAATCTTGACATGGTAACACAGGAGGACGAGAGGGGAAGCTCAGGTTCATCTCATCTTCGAAGTGGTGACCGCGACGCCCCACGAGGCGGCGACCTCGACAGCCCACGAGGCGGTGACGCTAGAGGGCACGAGCTCGATGGAGGCAGCGACGAACTCGGCGCCCGCGCAGCGGAGAGACGACGAAGGGGATCTGCACTGCGGTGGAGGAAGGGATCGGCTGATGTTTGCTACTACCCCGTTTCATTTTATTTGTTGTCGAACTAACCCACGATGAATAAAAAGAAACAGACGTAATACTAATTTTGTTGCACCATCACTACAAGCACTCAGGAAAAAAAACGGTATCAGATGAGGGCGTCGTATTTATTCCCTGTTTCTAGCTACAATTAAGGTAGATTTAGAAGGGCATAAAAATAGAAAGGTATTCATAAAAGTTGTTGGAGGTGACTGACCAGGCAGGCGGTCGCGTACCTGCTCATGTTCGTCACCTATTTCACGAGCTGATCGAGGTCACTTTTGGTGTATGGTCTGTCTCGTCATTTGGAGAGACATTCTTGGCTCTGTTCTTGTGATATTTTCTTTTCTTGTGTAAATGACAAGTGTAAAAGAACATGCACGGATACATCGAGGTAAACCTGATCTGTGAAACATTACAAAGTTCATATTGTACGTTCTCCAAACTGCACATGCATCAAAAAATAAATCCGAAGCAGAGTATATAAATCGCCATCACGTCGCCAAACCAGAGAACATGCGTACACGAGCAATCAGCAGCAAGGAACTCTACACCGCACACGAGTACGACACGGGTCGATCTCGACCCGGATCAGTACCATGGCGAGTCGGGGAGCGCGGTGATGACGCTCTTGACCTGGAGGTACTTGTCCATGGCGGCCATGCCCTGGTCCCGCCCGAACCCGCTCATCTTGTACCCGCCGAAGGGCGCGTCCGGGTCGAAGGCGAAGTAGCAGTTCACCCACACCGTGCCCGCGCGCACGGACCGCGACACCCGGTTCATGACGTCCAGGCTCTTGGTCACGATCCCGGCGGCGAGGCCGTACCTGGTGCAGTTTGCCTTCTCGATGGCCTCATCCACCGTCCTGGGGAAGAAAAAGAACCCCTTTCGTAATGCAATGTGCCAATGTGCAAGACCAGGGGTACGGTTCACGGCGCAGTACTTACTTGAACTTCATGAGGCACATGACCGGACCGAAGATCTCGTCCTGCGCGATCTTCATCTCCTCCTGGCAGGTGATGACCAAATCAAGTGAGCATGCGTGCGTGTGCCAGTGCAATTTCCCAGTTGTATAACTGTTCTGCTCCAAGAACGAAGCTATAATTCCCTCAAAAAAGAAAGAAAGAACGAAGCTATATATATATACCGTGACGTCTGTAAATATGGTTGGCTCAATGTAGTAACCTCTGTCGCCGGTGGGCTTGCCGCCGGTGAGCAGGGTCGCCCCCTCGCTCCTGCCGTGCTCAATATACTTGAGGACCCTCTCAAATTGCACCTTGTCAACCTGACGAAATGGAGAAAGTTGTTCAGATGTAGTTTTAATATTTGAGTTTTGGGTGTGGTTTTACCTGGGGACCCATGTTGCTGGTGGCATCGAAAGGGTCTCCAACTTTCCAGTTCTGTGCAGCCTCCACGGCCTTCTTGACGAACTCGTCGTAGATGCCTTCCTGAACATAGACGCGCGAGCCGGCCACGCAGACCTCTCCCTGAAAAGAAGAGTCCAGACAACACGGCACATTCAGTTGTCTTGTTACTCCGTCTGAAACACCACCTCGTAAGTTGTAACTACAATGAATCAATGATGCCACACACACACACCTTGTTGAAGAAGATGGCGAGCCGCGACAGGTTCACGGCCATGTCGACGTCGGCGTCGTCGAAGATGATCAGAGGCGACTTGCCGCCGAGCTCGAGCGACACCGGCTTCAGGTTGCTCCTCGCCGCCGCCTCCATGATCACGCGACCGATTTCCGTTGAACCGGTGAACGCCACCTGACGCAATGGTATGATTTATGGTGAGCAAACAGAGCACTTTCATATATCACTAGTATAGTGTGAAGAAGGCTGAAGAAATTCTAGCTGAAAAGGGAGGGGATCAGTGTGCTCACGCTGTCGACGTCCATGTGGGAGGAGATGGCGGCGCCGGCGGTCTCGCCGAACCCCGGGACGACGTTGATCACTCCGTCCGGAACGCCCGCCTGCTTGGCGAGCTGCGCGAAGTAGAGCGCGGAGAGCGGCGTCTGCTCGGCCGGCTTGACGACGACGGTGCAGCCGGCGGCGAGCGCCGGGCTGACCTTGAGGAAGAACATCATGGTGGGGAAGTTCCAGGGGATGATGACGCCGACGACGCCGATGGGCTCCCGGAGCGTGTACCCCTGGTACTTGCCGGAGACGCGCAGCGTCTCGCCGTGGATCTTGTCCGCGGCACCCGCGTAGTAGCGCAGCATCTGCACCGCCGACGGGATGTCGATGATCTTGCCCAGCAGCAGCAGCTTCCCGGCGTCCGCGCCGTCCAGCGCCGCCAGCTCCTCCGTGTGCTGCTCCACCAGGTCAGCGAACCTGTTCATGATCCGGCTCCTCTCCTGCGCGCCACAACAACCATTGTCAAACAATTTTGTCGGATAAGCTACAGTAAATGTATTCTGTAAATTTCCAGGTGCCACTGAATTCTCGTTTGAGTTCCTTTTTTTTATGAGGAAAAACACGATTGAGCTGTTACCAGATCTTTGCGTGGTGTGAAATGATACCAACTTACATAGCCTGACATGCGGGTCCACTTGCCATGCTCGAAGGCCTCCCTGGCGGCCTTCACGGCAAGGTCGACGTCGGCTTTGTCTCCCTCTGCGACGTGGGACAACACGTCGCCGGTCCGTGGGTCCCGCGTCTCGAACGTCTTGCCTGCAAGTTTACAATTCGATAACAGAGAGACAGGTCACGTCCGTGGCTTTGGCTACTGGTTAAAGCGTTAAGAGCCTCGCTTATCCATGTACTCCCTTCGTATTTTTTTTCTTGACGTTCAGACAACATCGGTAGTTCAAATTTAGTTCAACTTTGCTGTCTGGACGACAAGAATTTAAATCCTGAGGTAGTAGTTATTAGTTTATAGTTAAATTATTCTCTCGCCAATACTGTAGTAGGGGACGAACGTGCTAGAGAGAAGCAGCTGCACTTAAAGAAGCAAGAAGGGCATAGATGACAGAGATGGTTATACGATCATTTTTAGGCTATTTTCATCTGTACCCAGGTAGTCAATGACAGATGAGGTCCAATGCTACATGTCATTTTCTTTGTGAGGAATAATACTACACATGATTAATTGCCATGGTATAGGTAAAAACTGCACTTATAGAAGGTCATATATGCAAATACAACCGTTGTTTTTTTATGCGCAACCTGGTGAAATTAAATCATGTACACTAAAAAAAATAAAACAAAGATTACACACCCTCCAGAGACAAAAAAAATTCTTTGTGTTCTGGATGCAAAGAACATTATTTGTAGCCCCTTACATGTTTTAATATCTCAAGAGAAGGGGTACGCGCCTCAAAGTTGTTTTCCTAGAAAGGTTTCAAAACTTACTTTGCAACAGGTGATATTTCAATCATATTTACTTGTTTCTAGACGCTTATAAAAGCAAAGAAACTTTCAGTGGGCACGTTGTCCATCCGTTGGTTCTTCAATATTTGTGCGTTCCATCAAGTTATCTACATCTATGGAAGTTAATGGAAGCGCGGCCCAACTCACAGGGGCCCAATATCAGCAGGAGGCCCAAGAGAATGAGGCAGAGGCCTAGGGAGAGGTCATAGTTGATTCTCGCCACTTCCTCAACAAAATGTTCCCGCGCGCGGCAATCCCCACGCCGAAGGCACCAACACAACAACGGGTTCAGGCCCGTAACCGCATTGCTTCGGCAGAACCTACTCACCGGAGTCGGAGGCAGCTATCAAGAGTAGTGTTCCAGTGTCACAACGTGCCTCTACTAGATTCATGAGAGAGCTCAAGCTGGTGGGACCCGATGAGGCTGTTTCAGAGGCGGCGAGCAAGCAGTACGCGGCTTTCTTCCAGGGGCCTTTGGCACCCAAATCCATCGCTGCCTTAAGGGCGGCTACCCATCGAGATACTGAGGTTTCCAAGGTGGCAGCGGCTCTCACGGTAGATGAGCTAGCAGCACAGGTGGAGCTTGTAGCAGCCTGAGGCCTCATGGCCGTTAGAGAGGGTCGTCGAGGCAAGCATGTTAATGTCGATGTGTATTTTAGACTCTTGTCACGTGGTGGGGAAGCAGGAAGGTGGTGATTTCAGGAGGAGGATCATTTTGGGTTATTGGTGGTTCCCCCATGGATTAGTGGTTCGGGTGGTGGTGTACTTGTGTATATCATGTATGTTTTTAGAGTCATATTCGAGTATAAGGAGATCCAACTCACACACCACACACTATTTCACAAGGTAGAACTAAACACTCATACTAACCTAAATATTGAATGAGCAGGGCACCGAGTGCCAGGACCAGACGGGAATAAATCTCGTAAAGGGATACAGTCCCAAGTCTGAGACCGGGGGATCGAACACTTTGACCGCCGGGGCTGCGCGCTCACCCGGCGCCGCTAGCCAGATGTATGTTGTGTCAGTCTGCTCTAGTGTTGCAGTCTTTGGTGTGTATGTGTTTCAGATGTCTCCTTTCAAGACTTTGTCTGGCATTCAGAATCGTGGTACTTCATTTGTTCAAGATGAGTGAGCAACTGTCGATTTTTATTTGGAACGTCAGAGGGTTGAATGCATCGGCGTGTAGAGAAGCGGTTCACGACACGGTTCCCTAGGCCTGGAATCGGTGTATTGCACCTTCATCTTCTTCTTATAATATATCTGCGGGAACCTTCCGGGGCTTTGGAAAAAAAGTTATCTACATCAAACTGTAGTCGTCGCTTGAAAGCACCACGAACTTTCGAGCTATTAAAAATCAACCGGGCCCTATTTCAATTGGCCAAGAAGTCAACTTTGACAGAGAGAGCGAGAGAGATACGATATCCACATGCAGTTACGTTGTTGAATGCCGCGCCTATGCCTCTCCTTTCTTCTCTTCAATCCATTTTCTTCTCTTCTTGTCAGGAACTCTCTGTGGGGAGGGCACCACTTGCCACACCAGACGTGCACACGCAGCAAGGCGAGCCATATGGCGCCCCACATATAACTTCCACAAGTCAAAGGCAAAGAGCCCGGAAGCAACAGAACGCCACAGTCCAGCGCGGCGAGCGAGGTACTAGCTACTAGTAGCTTGGTTTGACCAGATGAGCACCACAGAGAGAGAAAGAGAGGGGTTGGATCGCATCAGGTACGACGGTGTGGCTACAAAGATTACTGCTGCAAGATTTTGGAACAGCGTTGGAATCGCCGTCATGGTCTCTGTCGTTGTCTGGACGCGCAACGGCGTCCAAACAGAAACTAGGTAGCCGACGACGTTGACCAAGTCAACCGAAACAGCTGACAGATCCAACGCTGCCGGCTTTGGAAGAAGGACGCATCAGAGCTCGCTCGCGTCACCCAACACGTACGTACGATCGACGGCTACATGAGAAGTTACAAGAAATCAAAGTCCAACAGGCCTGCTTTGTATATCGGCCGTACCACCATGGTGGATATACACGATGCTACAAATTATGTTTGATTCAGGTGAATAATATAAATAAAGCAGAGAAAAGCTAAGGAAAGCGTCTAGCTTTTTTTGTGTGGGTGAAAATGAAAGCGAAGCAGAGATGGCCGGAGGCATATGGTATTATACTTGCTTGGTCATGACGATCAAGAGCAAATTATTAAATGTAGTAGACAACGATAGATGAGATGAGGCGCGCGGCGAAGAAGTATATATGTTCGCCTACGTGTGGTTGCATACCGGAGACGGCGTCGACGAACTCGCCGTTGATGAAGAGCTTGGTGTACTTGATCTCCGGCACCGCCGCCGCTTTGCCGTCTCCATTACTGTTGCAGCTGCCGTTGGTCGCCGCCATTGACGCCTTAATTTGTGTCTCTCTAGCCTAGCTCTGCTGTGTCGTAGGCGGTCGACAAATAACCGAGGAACGAATGAAGCTTCTCTTTACGATCGCCCCCCCGGCCGGCTGCTTCGGTACGGTTCCTCCTGGTGACCCTGGCCTCTCCTTATATAGAGACGACGAGCTTGCCAGCTCTTGGCAAAAGGCATATACATGGCAACTCTTCCCTGCCCCAGCATCATCACAGAATGAAAAATAGCTGTACTCATCTCTATTTCTTTTTATTTATTATTAACTAGTTTATTTTTAAATTAGTCAATGATAAGTAAAAAAGAACTGAGAAGTAATAGACTAGACAATTAGCTACTTGTTGAATTGTCTGGAGCACGATTATTTTAATTCCCACCGGCTGTGTGTTCTATATACGCGAGTCAACCCCTCCATCGATCTGTCACCCATCAGATATAGATGGCTCAGTTTGATGATGTTTACGTGCGCAATCGCCTGTGCACTTGCAAGATATTTATCGAGATGAAATTAATCGCTTGCAAGGCACCCGGCACGGTCTCTCGTGTGTCTTTTTTCGTCTCACTGTGCTGTTCAGCCTAGCTAGCGGGCTTTGGTTTTGCCGTGCAAGCGGATTAATGGAGAAGAAGAGATCGATGCTAACAAAATGTGGTGGCGGGTGGGTGTCTTCAGCTCGAAAAACAAGGGAGCGACAGTGGAGATGAAGAAGAAGATGCCTTTGATCAATGACTTATGCGAGTCATCATATATAACCACAAACTGACAGAGGGTTTAGTATCTGGGGTTGTGCCGGAGCCAGAACCGTAATTTAATCTGCACGAGGTGCTGCAGGCTGCGATGGCGTTTTGGCATGTCCGCTTTTCGTTCGTCGCGCGTGGCTGGCATGGC
Organism: Sporobolus alterniflorus; assembly: GCA_008808055.3. Classification (NCBI taxonomy): domain Eukaryota; kingdom Viridiplantae; phylum Streptophyta; class Magnoliopsida; order Poales; family Poaceae; genus Sporobolus; species Sporobolus alterniflorus. The sequence continues at coordinate 1,345 of VSTD030000067.1, read as the reverse complement.
GCTCTGCTTTATTACGATATTACTTATGTGTCCTGCAACCACTTCAACTTTTTGTCAGCCACAAATGACAAATCAGTGGTAAGATTCCAAGGTAGCCTAATGTCATGCTGCACGTACTGGACTCCAATTGGTACGGTGCGTCAAGGTCAACAGCAAATATAATTCCTCCTTCCCTCTCCCTTAATATAAGTAATTGGAGGGATGGATGAAGGCATCAAAATGTATGATATTTTTTATAGATAAAATAAAACTTCTGTAATTAATTTGGTAGGTAATGAATGTATGGCTAGAGATAGAGTGAAGGGTATAATAGTCTTTTAACTTCACTGTTATTTTTGTCTCGAGATCTTATGAGATTTTATATGAAGGGGAATATCTAGACAGTAGCCAACCACTCAATAATCAGAGTGAACTCTCTAAAACCGCCTTGCCATTGCCGTTGGTCACCATCGATGCTTATGTATATATCGGTCTCTGTGTTTTGTTCATTCAGCGCAGGAGAAGAGTCTTGGAGAAGCCAGCTAGATAGAGACATGTGCCGTGTTGGACACAGTTCTGCTCCTTGCCTCCTTGTATTCCTCTTGATAGTTATTTTTTCTTACATCATCAGGGAATATCTAGACTACTAGTTAAAGATCAGAGTAGAAAGCACTTTCTTTCCGGGCTGGTGATGTGCTCTATACGCAGAGGTCATCTTTCGATGTGTCGACTATCGGACGGTTGCGTCTGATTTTTGCTCGTTTGCATGTTAAGATATTTACGAGTAGATTTTAGAGTCAAGAGACTACAGGGGTTGAGATTCGCATTCTATGTTGTCACTGGCTAGAGCCTAGAATGTTGAGGATTGTATGTTTCCATGCGCAACAGAGGGAGGATAAAATTCAGTTGTAGATTTTAAAATATATTTGAAGACAGCAAGCTAGAAGCTCTGTTGAAGAATGTTTATACACTCTGTATAGGCCAGTGACCAGAAACTTTTCTAGTATTTGATTTTTTTCTTGCAAGAGCAGTGCTATTTGAATAGATCTATGCGTCCGACCAGCTGTTCCAACGCAAGATGTACCCTTGATGAGATGATAGAGGCAAAAATATGTGTTCATCATGGCCAATGTTTTCAATATGTTTTTTCATTCTCTACCATGCATGGAGACCATCGTTTCTCTACCATACGACGGAGGGAAATGGAATACAATAGTATATAATTGGAAAAACAGAAAGAAGTCATGTGACGATAACGACCAATTTATGGTTAATTAAGACAATCAGCAGGTGAGGTGGAGCAATTACTTAATTGCATCTCAAGTGTGTGGATCAACTGTTGACACCGTTTCGTTCCTATAGTATA
>VSTD030000066.1:0-20733 GCA_008808055.3 Sporobolus alterniflorus | reverse complement strand
GTAAGCAAAATACAATAGGTGGGTCCATGCTGACTGGACTATTGGTTCTTCATCCATAACAAATTTTATAGCACGTCACAAAGATTTTATTCATCTGTGACCAATGTGAAAGGATGTCACAATATAATGGGTCAGTTTGTGACAAATCTGAGAAAATGTCATAAAAGTATGGGTCTAATATCCAAAGATGTTGATCCGTGATGAAAATATTACGATCGTCAGAGATCGTGCATGTTTATAACGTTTTTCAAAAACATCACGAAAAAAATCAACATAGATCAACAGGTTTCTTGTAGTGAACCATGACACGTGTGCGGAGCACGCGATCGGGCGGTAGTTAACTGGATCGATTGGTTAGACCATTTAGTCCAAGATAATGAACCGTCCATCCATCATCGTAGATGATAAATAGTATATTCATAAATATCTATCAGCTATGCTATTTATCATCTTAGATGATAGACCTCGATTTATCACCTAGATCAGCAGGCGCCATTCAGCCTTCATAAATATCTATCAGCTATAATATTCATCACCTAAAATAATAAACCTCCAATCTGTCACCCAGATCAGGCGCCATTCGGACCACAGCTAACCCGGCCAAACCAGATGGACGCCGCGCTCCCGCACGCGCGCACGGACGGAACAAACTTGCACGGACGAACCCAGCAACAGGGAGTACCCTCCGCACTGGCGCACTGCACGGGGAGGCCTCATGGATCAATTCATGGACAGTGGCGCTCTCTGTGTCAGTGCGGCACGTGGGCATGGCCCTCCATGCTAGTACTATTGTTTATGGGATATTTTGCACAGTTCGGAGCTTTCACGTGCGCAGGAATTTGAAAACCCTAGTTTCTCTCACGAGCACATTTCTGTTCCGACGTTTTGCTTTGTTATTTTTCCTCCGTCTTTTCATTCTATTCTCATTTATTCCCCGTCGAGCCAATGAGCCGTGCCACACGGTTTGTATGTTAGGCGTGCAGATATCACCATCATCCTCACCAAACAAATAAAAATAGAATGACTGAACAAATTCTAAAAGTGATTGAACAAATCTTAGAAATGAATGAACAATGAAAAATAGTCCGCGCGTTATAATGACTTAACCATTTTTGCTACAGTGACTTAGTCATTTTTAAATTTCGTCAGCCATTTCAGAGATTTCGTCGCTCGCTATAGGGACTCAGCCATTTTTCTACGGTGACTCAGTCATTTTTAAATTTTGTTAGTCATTTTTTAGATTTCATCGCGTGCCACAGTGACTCAGCTATTTTTGCTACAGTGACTCAATCATTTTTTAAAATTTCATCACGCGATACAGTGACTTAGCCATTTTTATTTTTTTACAGTGACTCAGTCATTTTACTACAGTGTCTCTGTCATTTTTGAGATTTTGTGAGCCATTTTCGAGATTTTGTCCGCGCAATATAGTGACTCAGGAATTTTTCTGATTTCGCTCAGTCATTCACAGGGTTTGCTCAATCATTGTTGGGGTTCGATCGCCGAAAGCTAATGAACTCCAATGAGAAGGAGAAAGAAACTCAAACGACCAAAGGTGGGCTGCACTGAGTGTGATGCAAACAATTGTCTCCCCCCCCCCCCAAACGGGGTGCTTGTGTGGAACTATTTATAGGGGGGCTAAACAGTTTTATTACAATGCCTTAAATGCCCCAAACTATCTATCCCGCCAATAGAGTACACGGTCAAGGGGGTAATCTAGTCTACTACAATAGGACACTGCTTTGCTGACCCCAATAAGGTGCTGACATGCAGCAGCCTCTAGAACATGGCGGGCATGACACCCTCGGCTCGCGTTCTACATCTTCGCGACCCCAAAAGCTTCTTCCTTGCTCGTTCACCTAAGCCTTTGTCTGACGACCTCCGGCGTCTCTGACTTCTTGCAAAACATAGTGGAGCCTCCTTCACATTGTGCACTAGCGTTATAAACTCGGGGTCCCATCTTGCAGGAGTTGCTTGAGATAGCCTTCGCTCCCGGTGATGGTAATACCCCGTACCTTCGTAAAGAGTATTACCACACCTGGCTACGCGGCGATATTGCGTATAGGCTTGCATGGCCTATAACGTTGCCCCCTTTAAGGTGTGCAGCACTCTCTAGCTTAGCGATATGGTACTAAATTTTTGCTGTTGTGCTCGTTGAACTAAAAAGCGTCACCCCCGCCTTCGACCGTCTGACTGCTGGTGGTTGACCTTCAACATTCTGGTGGCTCTCTCTGTTTTTGGTTCAACAGAGGCTTTCTCCTTTCATTGTGCATTTGCGAAAAAGATTACGCCCGCACGCGGTGCGGCTGCTTTCAAGCCTTGCTGCATGTGGTGTGTGATCTGTCCAATGTTGTTGGGCTTAGGCTCTTAGGCCTAAGTGCTGCTCTTTGAACTAACAATATGAGATTAAGCTTCTATTTTTGGTTGGCAGAGAATGAACCTTCGACGGTCCGAAGGTCTCTCCTTAGCTTTCGGTGGTGCTGCAAAAAGTTCATGCGTCGATGTTCTGTAGGGCTGTGGATGGTAGTACCCCACATCGAAGTGAGGGGGACTACAGCCCCCCTGCTGCATTGGACATTAGTACACGAGCTCGACGGAGCTATGTTGGTGTTCATTTTAAAGTGATGCCCCGCTTTGTGAGGTGGCGATATGGTACTAAAATTTTGTTCTTGTGACTGCCGAACCAAAAAAGCATCACCCCCACCTTTGACCGTCTGATCGGTGGAGGTTAACCTTCGATGATCTAGCAGTTTTTCATGTTCACAGCTTGACGAAGGTGTTCTTGTTTTGCCTACCTAGGCCACTACTGCTTCTTGGCCCACGTGGCCTTTTCACTTTTTTATCGATGTTTTCCTGGCTGATGTGACTAGTGTAAAAAGCATATTGGTCCATTACTATTTCCTTAACTGCTATTTCACCGTGCCTACAAATAGCGCCGGGGTCTATGTTCATTTACTCTGCCCTACGTTTTACTAGAGCTTTCGCTTGGCTACTTCTTTCGCTGTGTGTGCTTTTCTCCCGTGCATGGTTCATATCAAGTTCACTACACACCCACGCACACTCATAGTTTCTCCTAAATTTGGTTCAATGGCTTTAGAAGAGGCACTCGAGGCTTCCGTAGAGCATAAGGAGACCTCGACAGAGCAGTTGGAAGAATCTCAAGGAAGCCAACAGGCTGTCATTTCAACAGAGGCCGCTTCAGAGCAGGGTGCTGGGTCTGACCAAGAAAATCAGTCTGAAGGCTCTGACAATGAAGAAACTGCCTCCGATAATGACGGGCACGTGAAGATTGGGCTGAGGATGCTCCTCCTGACATCAACTATGATTTTGGGCAGTCGGCGATTACTACGGCCCTTATTGTGTCTTTGGAGAGTTTCACTCATTATTTTCCAAAAGGATATGGCTGAGCGCTTGGTGCAGAGTACGTTCCAAATCCTCATGAAAATGAAGCGGTGGTGTTCAAATATTTCTTTGTTGCTGGTCTCCGTATGCCTCCACACCCAGTCCTTTTGGATATTTTGTGCAAGTTCTGGGTCCAATTGCGTCAACTGACACCAAATGCTATCGTTCAGATTAGCCAGTTTATCTGGGTTGTTGCTTCTTACGGAGGTCATCCTAATGCAGACATTTTCACTCATAACTATGAGCTGCATTATCAGAACAAGAAGATTCATCTCTAAGGGTCCGACACTACTTTCTCTACGTAATTTGGTTGTATATCTTTTCATTCGTCCCGGTTTGAAAATCAGCTAAGGCTTACCCCTGGTACGAGGAATAAGTGGACAAGTGGCTGGGATGGTAGCTGGTTCTATTGTCGGGTGCCTACGGAGCATAAAGCCGATGTTCGAGGTAAAGTAAGTTACCTGCTGAGCTCAATGATGACTCGATTGAACTATTTGATAGAAGCTCCTTCTTGTGGTCCAGAAGATGCTAACTTTGCGGCTTTCGTTGAGGCAACTTCTATCGTCTGAGGTCACGATGCTGTGGAAGAGTTTCTCGCTAGTGGCTTGTGGCTTCTTAGTGAAAAGTTTGGTTTTAAAGTGGAAATGAAAGAGTCTCCCCCGTCGAAGGTTGTGGTGCCGATGCCACAAGTCGATACCGTTATTGGAACTAAAGAGTCTGTAGCCGAATTTGAGGTGCCCATCATGAATACCGTGAATTTGTTGGTGGGCATCTACAATGTTGCGGAGCACAACGCTTGGCATGAATATCACATTTTTCAGTTGGCCGAGGTTCTCTACCAGCCCTGATCCGAACCCGTTGTGAGGAAATGTGAGTCTGCTGTCACGGCATCGGCTCCGGTGCCGAGAAAAACTTTAGGAAAACATGGACGCAGGAGAAAATCATTTCATTCTGAGGGTCAGACCTCCACGCAGGAGCTTGCTCTGGCTAAACCTGTGAAATGCAGCAACAAATTTGTTGTGAAATCCGTTAGGCTCCGCATTGCCGAGAAGGCTACTATCGCGGCCGTTAAGATTGCCGGCAAGAAAACATGCTCTGCGTCTGCGGGTGAGAGCGGTGCGACCCGGGCTTTGGCGTGTGCACTGGACTTGTTTGGTTCGGGCTCATTGGCATCTGATAACGAAGCAACCCCCCGCAGGAGCCACCCCATAAACGTCCAAAGAAATTTCCCCTACCTAAGGGTGTTCCAAAATCTTCTGTGGTGAAAGGTAATTTTGAGTGATTGCTCTCTTTGTTTTATTGTTTTGAAAACTGTGATGGTGAACCTTTTCATTTTGATACAACTAAAACTATTGCAGCTCCGTCCGCTCGTGCTGCTAAGGATTTGGGGGAGAGCATGTTCGTACCATTGAGTCCCCCTCGTCGTGAGAGCCACCAGTTAAAATTGAGGCCACCCTCGCTCGCGAAACTAGCATGCTATACATTGCGCTAGTATCAGGGCATGGAGGGACCATTAACCACGACACTGTTTGTGGCCTGCTGACTGAATGCTTGTAGGACCTAAGTTCCTCTATTCTCATGATGTCTTATTTATTTGCTCTTTGTTGGGTCTTTACTTTTTCTTAGTTTTGTACTTCGGCTGTCAAATTGACTAAAGTTGTTGAAACTATCATCGCTGAGGATAGTGGAGCATCACTCCACAAGCATATTGCTGAGCTCGAAGCGGAGAAAAACACATTCTAATGCATTGTGGATAATGAAATCAAGGATTATGACCCACTACTGGAGGGTAACAAAAGTCAACTAGATGAGCACGATGACTTCCATTACCATTGTGAAGATCTACAGGCTAATCTTGCGGAGGTTCGCTCTGACGCTATGAAGCGAACTATTGATCTGGAGGCAAAACTCGAGTCTGTCGAAGCCCACAGTGTCGACGTTGCTGCTGCCAGTGAGAGACGTTTGATGGATTTTGAGGATGAACTCATCCGCGACTTGGTGAAGCTGCGCTCGCTATATGTGCGCAATGCTCAGGCTATTGGGGGCTTACGCTCGCCGATGCCCAGTGACAAGCCTTCAGCTACGGATTATCTTTGATGGTTGTCCACAGAGATATCCGGTCTCCCAGATATGTTTAGCGGTATTAATGGGAATTTTGCTACCACCGTAGTCTAAGGTGCCCTAACTATGGCTGGCGATTCTTTTGATTTAGAGGCCATGCAGGATGCTGCTGTGTCTAGCGGTGCTGACATCTTACCCATTGGACAAGATGTGCGGAGGGCTGCGCGGGCAGTGGTGAAGAATTGGTGGCATTCCTTCGGCTACAACTATGTTCTGGAGGCAATTCGCACAAAGCATGAAAAGGTACTTGCTTATTTGTAATTTTTATTTTGATTTAGTGATTCTGACTCTGTTGTTGCTCTCCTTAGGCTATGCTAAAGGAGGCAGATATGACCAAGGACGCACCCATCGAAATTGTTCCCGGTGCTGAACCTGAGGAGGCGATTGATGCTGTGGTCGCGAAGAAGAAACAATCTATATCTGATGGTTTCGATGACACCGATGGTGTCCGCGGTAGAACTTTCGATGATGGTGATCTAGGGGAGAGAGCGGAGGTGTGGTTTTGGCTGTGCGCGTTGTTGCGTGATGTAATGTACTGTTCAGAAGGATATTTTGTTGACTTGGTTAATTTTTTCTTGTCGTGCATAGGCTTCGCTACCGACCGAGACTGATGTGGTGACTCTGTCGTCTAATGATACTAAGGAGGCATTAGAGTTATTGTCTCTAAGTCCCTTTCATGGTCCACATTCTCCACTTTCAGAACTCCACTCAAGTTTCGGTAGCGGCTTGTTCGATGATTGGCCCGAGACTAACGATATGGTTGTGAGTGTTTACATTGCGCTTACTGCAGATGCTTTGAGTTCTCATGCATCAATGGTCAGTGCCCTGCATTGCACTCAAAAGTCTTGCGTTGATGGCTCATCTACTCGACAGTCCCGTACATGAGCTACTTCGTCTCAAAAACCTCGGCGGCAGAAATCTGCGCTTACTAGTGCTCCACAGAGGAAATCTAAGAAGACAAAGGTTGACGCTGAGCGCGCTCTTGCGGCGCCCACTCCACACGGTGGTTCACTTTCCGCCACTGATTTTGATAGGTCCGAATGGGAAATTATGTACCCTCTCTTTGTCGCGGAAGGTCTCGTTGATCCTTCCGAATGTGTAAGCCAGAAAGATGCTTGATGTTTTGTGTCTGCATTGTAATTGTCTTGATTCTTGTTTCGTTTGCGTTATGTTGTGCGCCTTCCCACACATTTAAGTTTTGTTTTGCTTTCACATGCTTTCATCGTGCGTGTCTGTGTTCACCGCCTTCGAGCGGATTCTCTACCCGCCTTCGAGCGCTTATCAACCCGTTTGTTGCGAATTGATACACCGCCCTCGCGTTGTCTTTTGTTTATTCATCAACGTGTATGCCTCCCTCACGCGGGCTTTCATTTATTCATCGATATGTGTGCCGCCTTCACATGGGCTTTCGTTTATTCATCGACATGTGTGTCGCCTTCGCACGGGCTTTTATTTCACGTTCGAGAACTCGATACTCAATTATTCGTTGTCCCTCGAACTATGCGTGTGTGCACTGGCGTTGTTTGGTTTGGGACTTGGTGTTGGCATTGTTGACGCTATTTGCTTATCGCATAGCTAGAACGTTGCGAGAAACGCTTGTTTTGTTTACTCAGTCTTGTTTGAGCCCCTGGCCCTCTGAAGGCTTTGCTTGCTCTGAAATGCTTTTGTTTACACTTTCGCTATTTTTACTTAGTCCGTGGCTTTCTGGAGATTCACTCCTTCCGGAATGATTTCATTTGTGCTTCTGCATTTTTTGCTTAGCCCCTGGCGTTTGGGAGGCTTCGTTCCTTCCGAAACATTCTCGTTTATGCTTCCGTGATTTTAACTTAGCCCCTAGTCTATGGGAGGCTTTGTTCCTTCCGAAACATTCTTGTTTACACTTCCGCGATTTCAACTTGGTCCCTAGTCTTTGGGAGGCTTCATTCCTTTTGGAGCATTCTCGTTTATGCTTTCGCGATTTCAACTTAGCCCCTAGTCTTTGGGAGGCTTCGTTCCTCGAGTGTTATTTTGTGGAGCCAGTGGGCTATCATTGAGCTCAATTTGCCCACGGCGTTAAATGGTTTGGCCTTCAGCCTGTCGAGTGCTAATCTAACCTTGTTAGATATTTCAACATGCATTTGGCTCTGAAAAGTTTTTGAGGAGACAAAGCTTATATCTGTGCTTTGGGTTATAAGAGCTCCGCCTCATTAAAAACCTCACACCCTTGTGGGCTTCTTTTGTGAGGAAAAGAATACGGGCTCAATTGGCGAAAATGAAAAGGTCTCACAATGTCCTATTTGTAGATTACAGAGCCTCGCGATTACAAAGTTAACTAAATGTAGAAACAACGGAGGTTGTTGGCATTCCAGGAGTGTTCCAGCACCCTGCCTTCGTTGTCTGCCAAACGAAAGGATCCTAGTCTTGTTATTTCTGTCACCATGAAAGGTCCAGTCCACTTAGGTTCCAATTTTCCTGAGGCTTCCGTGTGCGGGCTTCGCAGCAACACCAAATCCTGAACTTCGATGTGCTTTGGCTTTACTTTCTTATCTCTCCATGCTCTTGTTTCATTCTGGTAACATTGCAAATTCTCAACTGCTTTCATGCGCTCTGGTTCTAGCAAGTCTTTAGATTCAGCCTTGCTAGGATAGTAAGTAGCCTTCGTCATTATTCTAGCACTATGGAGCTTGATTTCCTCTGGGGTTATGGGCTCTTCTCCGTACAGCAGCTTGTAAGGGGTAAATTTCGTCACTCTGCAAATGGAAGTATTATGGCTCCATACTGCTCTTCGCAATTCTTCTGCCCATTTACCTTCTGGCTGATCCTCCAGTATCTTCTTTATGGCTATGACTATCAGTGCGTTCACCTTTTCCACTGCTTCATTCGATTAAGGGCGGTACACGGACGCGAAGGCTGCTTCGACCCCCATCTAATGGCAGAAATCCTTGAATATGTGACAGTTGAATTGCTTTGCATTGGAGACTGTTATCTTTCCTGGCACTCCAAAATGGCATATTGTATTTTTGCCAAAAGAACCTTTTGAGCCCTGCTACTGCTATATTGACTAGAGGCTTCGCCTCTATCCACTTTATGAAGTATTCCACCGCCACCACTGCATATTTGTAATTTCCTTGTGTTGTTGTCAATGGCCCTACTATGTCGATGCCCCATCTTTACAGCGGCCACGAAGGTGTAATCAGCTGAGACGGTGCTTGAGTATTTGATGAAAAAATTTGGCATGCCTAGCAAGTTGTTACGAGCTTCAATGCATCATCAATTATGGAGGGCCAATAGAAACCCTACATGAACACTTTTGCAGCGAGAGCTCTTGCTCCTATGTGACCTCCGCACATGCCTGAATGTGTCTGAGTTAACAGCTCTTTACCCTCATATCTGCTCAGACAGTGAAGAAATGGCCATGTAACTGATGTTTTGTACAACTCATCTCCAATGATTTGGTATGCTTTTGCCCTCTGCTGCATTCTAGTCAACTCTGTATTGCTGTTGGGCTCATAATTGTGGTAGAGGTATGTTATGATCGGTGCTCGCCAATCTTCTCCTTGCATGACATTTACCATTCTTGGCTCTGGCTCGACTTTTTTACAGAGGGGTCTTCAATAACTTGAAAGAATACATCCGGTGGTAGCACCGCTTTCCTGGTCGTAGCCTTGGCTGGCTCATCTGCTTCTGTGTTCTTTGCTCTTTCTATATGTTCCACTCTAAATCCTTTAAAGAAATTTTCCACCCTACAGACGTCAGCTAAGTATCTCTCTAGAGTTCCATCCCTTGTCGTGCTTTCCTTCTTGATTTGGCTCGCTATTACTTTGGAATCTGTTTTCAGGATGCAATACTAAACTCCCATTGCTCGCAATTTGTGGAGGCCCAGTAGTATTGCTTCATATTCGGCTATGTTGTTGCTGCACTTGTCTGCCTCTGCTGTGAATTACAATCGCGCCGCATACCTCAATCTTATGCCCGATGGTGATTTCAGTATCGCTACAGCCCTAGCTCCGGAAACTCCCCAGGCTCCATTGCAGTATACTTACCATGGTGTTTCAACTATCGTGCCTTCGGTATAACCTGATGGCTCCATCCAATCTGCAATAAAGTCTGCTAGTACTTGTGATTTGATAGCGCTTCTCTTCTCAAAATCTACCACATGCTTTGATAGTTCCATGGCCCATTTTCTGATCCTGCCCGAGGAATCACGATTTCCAAAAATGTCATTTAGCAGCTAGTTTGTCAGAACTTTGACTCTGTGGGCTTCGAAATAATACCGGAGCTTCCTTGCACTCATGACTACGGCATAACATATCTTCTCCATTTCTGAGTAATATTTTTTGTAGCCGGCGAAAGCCTCGGAGACAAAATATATTGGAACTTGATGTGATAACTTTCTACCCTCTTTTGATGTTTCTCTTTCCAGTACCAGGGCTCCACTAATTGTGGTCTGTGTTGCCGAAACATACAGGATGAGAGACTGACCTGGCTGTGGACTTGCTAGCGTTGGAAAATTTTGTATATAGTCTTTTAGTGCATCGAGGGCTTCTTGTTGTTCTGACCCCCACTCAAAAGTGCCGGAGCCTCTAAGTACTTTAAAGAATGGTAAGCTCCGCTCTGCCAATTTTGCCATGAATCGATTGAGTGTTGCTATTCCCCCTGTAAACCTCTGTACTTCCTTTTTCAACCTTGGAGGTTTCATGTGGACTATTGTGTTTATCTTGTTTGGGTTGGCTTCGATTCCCTTCACTAATACTAAGCATCCCAAAACTCTGCCCCTTTGCACACCGAATACACATTTCTCAGGATTGAGCTTTAGCTGCGCTCTGCGTATGTTGGAGAAAGTCTCGGTCAAATCTTGGATCTGAGTTTCTTTCTTCCTGCTGGCCACTACTATGTCATCGACGTAGGCAAAAACATATCTCTCAATTTTTTCTTTGAGGATAGCTTTCATCATCCTACAAAATGTTGGACCGGCATTTTTTAGGCCTTCGTGCATCCTAAGATAACAATAAGTTCTAAAAGATGTGATAAAGTTCGTCTTCTCTTAGTCCTCCATACGGAGCCAGATTTGCTGATACCCTTAGAAACGGTCTAATAAAGCCATTATCTCAGAATCTGCTGCTGATTTGACCACCTTATCTATTCTTGAGAGCGGAAAATCATCCTTCGGACAATACTTGTTTAGGTTGGTAAAATCTGTGTACATTTGCCATTTGCCATTCTTTTTCTTGACCATTACAATATTCATGAGCCAACATGGGTAGTGAACCTCACGTATGAATCCTCCGTCCAAGAGCCTTTGAACCTCCGCTTTTGCTGCTACCACCTTTTCATCTAACATTTTGCGAATCCTTTGCTTTCTGGGTTTTATGGAGGGGTTGGCCTATAACTTATACTCTATTATGTCTCTGCTCACTCCCATCAGGTCAGAGGTTCTCCACGTGAACATGTCATTGTTTTTGTCTAGAAACGAAAGCAACTCAGTTTCTTCATCTGTTGTTAAGTCTTGGGAGATCATCACAACTTTATCTGGTACCCTCAGGTCTAGTGGAACTCTTTTGGTCTTGTATTATGGCTCTATTGGCCTACTTGTGGAGCTGCCTTCACTTTCATTCCTAGCGATGCTGCTGCGTTCTTCTTCTTTCTCATCCTGCAAACAATTCATATTTCTATGGCCTGGGGTGAAACCCTGCTCTATGTTTCTTGCTTCTTTTTTATTGCCGTGAATTGAAATGACTCCCAGGGCTGCTGGTACTTTCAGACAGAGATATAAGGAATGAAGTGCTACTTCGAAGGTATTGAGGAGAACCCTTCCAAAGATAGCATTATACGGATAACTCATGTCCACCACATCAAAAGTTATGTACTCGGTGCGGGCATTGGCAAGGCTACCGAAAGATACTAGTAGGGAAATGGAACCTAATGGTTCGATTTTTCTTCCTCCAAAATCATACAGAGGTTTCGGTACTTCCTTCAATTGCTTCTTGTTGATGAGCATTTGCATGTGACATTCCACTTGTCAATGTGCGCTGTGATCACCATTGCGTCTGTGTGTGGGAAAGACGCGAGCTTGATGTCAGCCTCGGTGAAAGTTATTTGTATGTGCGACCATTTGATTCACACAATCGGACCTTCAACTGCTACGTGATTGACCTGGCGATAGTACTCTCGCCTTTGCCACATGTTTTCAAAACTCAAGTTGGAACCTTCGGTGATGGTGTGTATAGTTTCGAAAGCTGGGAAACTGGTAGCTTGTTGAGAGGATTCTTGATTGTGCAGTGGAGGTGGAGGTGGGTTGTTCAGCTCTGTCTTTAGTTGGGTTGTTTGAGAGCTTGTAACGGGATACATTATTTGCAGAGGTGTCGAAGGGTAAAATCTGGCAATGTTTCTCTTTCATACTATTGGCAGGAGAAAAAATCTTCTTCTGTGTTGACATCTACTTGAAAACCCTAGAAGTTAACTAGGAATTTCTCCTTGAGTTGTGCCCTTGATCTGATGGATCTCGGTGGCAGTCTTGCGTACCAATTAGTTGTTGCGTTCTCGAGTGATATGATAAATGATTTGGCGAGGGTTGTTTCATCCCCACCAAATGAAGCTATTGCTGCCTCATAGGACATGAGAAACTTTCACGGATCAGACTCTCTATAGTATTTTGGTGGAGGTGCTGCTTTGTATTGAGGCGACCATAGAGCTAGTTGTAGGTTATCAGCTAGGGGACACTTATTGTCGATGTTATTTTGTCTTGTCTGGTGAGATGTATTTTGCTGAGGAGGTTGTTGTGGCTAATGTTGCTATAATGAGGGCTCTTGCACCGAGGGCTCGTGTTCCTGCTGACGGATGTGTTCTATTGCTCGCTGTAGCTCTGTCTGAGTTGCTCTTTCTTGTTTGATTTGTTGCTGCATGGTCTAGGCTCTTTTTGCCATCGCCTTTCTTCTGACCAGCTATTCCTGCATGAGTCGCAAGCGCTCATTCTCCTAACAGAGGTGTGTCAGTTCATCTTCGATGATTGCTTCAATCTCCTCTTCTGAATCTTGTTGATCCTCTTGAATTTTGGTCTCTTGATGTTGAAGTGGTGGCTGAAAGCTTCGCATGGAGGTGTTCATGGGGGGCGCCTCCGCCTGGGTTGCCGATTGTTCTGGTGGCTCTCCGCGTCTTCTGGTTTCTACCGTTGCTGGGCGAGGCTCTGCGGATGTTTGTGGTTAGGTGGTTGTTTGGGTTATTTTGAGGACCTGAACTCTAGCCGCTTGGGATGAGCCTTCGACCGAAAAGTCCTTTTCAGGCTTCTTCTTGGGTGGCATTTTATGGGTGTTCTCTCAAACTCACAAACGGTGGGCACCAATATTGGGGTTCGATCGCCGAAAGCTAACAAACTCCAACGAGAAGGAAAAAGAAACTCAGACGACCAAAGGTGGGCTGCACTGAGAGTGATGCAAATAATTGCCTTTCTTCCCCTCCCCCCCCCCAACTGGGTGCCCATGTAGGACTATTTATAGGGGAAGCTCAACAGTCTTATTACAATGTCATAAATGTCCCTAACTACCTATCCCGCCAATAGAGTACATTGGGACACCGCCTTACTGACCCCCAATGAGGTGCTGACACACGATGGCCTCCGAAACATGGCAGGCGTGACACCCTCAGCTCGTGTTGTCCGCCTTCACGACCCCAAAAGCTTCTTCCTTGCTCATTCATCAAAGCCTTCGTCTGGCGAACTCCGGCGTCTCCGACTTCCTACAAAACACAACAGAGCCTCCTTCGCACTATGCGGTGGCGTTACAAACTCAGGGTCCCAACTTGCAGGGTTGCTTGAGGTAGCCTTCGCTCAGGAATGAAGGCTCGCCCCCAACAGTTTTTTTTTTATGATTTTGTGAGTCATTTTTTGCTATAGATAAAATATGTTTTACTATTGTCAAAAATATATATTGTTCCTGCTAAAAACTCATGATTTCTAAATTTATAATTTACATATATATTTAACTAATATGTTTTCTAGCTAGTTTAACTAATATGTTTTCTAGCTAGTCATGTGATGTGATCCGAGTAGAGTAGGACACGGCACCGTGGTTGCTGAAGAAGCGGTGCACTAGCGTTAATGTGAACGGTGTCGCACCGCTAGGTCTAGGTCGACCGTGTACACGCAATTGATGTAGCAGCCTTGTGAACTGAACACTGACCTGAACCTGACTCGAGTGGAAAAGTAGTCTAGGGTTTCCTTGTCTGCTCCCCAGTGCTAAATATTCCTCTTCTAGGCTCTAGCGTTTATTATATTAATCACTAGATAATACAACACATATTTAACTCATGATCGAGTACCGCCGTGATTGATGGCAGTTTGGTAAGGGTGAGCCGTACTCGATCGATAAAGGGAAGGTTCGGTCGCCGTACTTGATCACCGCCTCCTCCTCCCCCCCCCCCCCCTCACCCGCCCGCCCAACTGTGTGCCCTGCCTCCTCCGCCTTCCCATCGGTGAGCTCCACTTCCTCCTACGCCTCGCGCAGCCCAGCCACCGGCAAGCACCCCGGCATCCTCCACCCAACGCCTCTCTCATCGATGTCGTACACAATTGATAAAAGGTGCGCGGGACTGGTTCGGTCTGCTGCAGCCTGGGCGTGTGTGCGAGATGCGCGATGCGTTGTTGATTCGGTCGGTGGTGCAGTAGGTTGGTGCAGATGATGGATCAGCCGGTCATCACTCTACGTGATGAATGGCGGTGCAAGGCGTAGGAGGTAGGGGCGCCGACAGGAGAGACACTGGGCGGAGGAGGTAGGGACGCTTGCCAATGGTCAGGCGGTGCAAGGCGTATGAGGAAGCGGTGCACACCGGTGGGGAGGCACAGGGCAAATGAGGCAGGGGCATCAACGGGAGAGGCGTTGGATGGAGGACGCAGTGGTGCTTGCCAGTAACTAGGCTGCGCGAGGCATAGGAGGAAGCGACGCTCACCAATGGGGAGGCACAGGGTGGAGGAGGCAGGGCGCGGGGTCGGTTGGGCGCCGAGGGGGGGACACAGTCATGGATGCGAGGCTCGATCGAGGTGCGCCAGAGGTCGATCGGTCGGTTGGATGATCACAAACTCAATGACAAAAATGTCAACCATTTTACAATTTTAATCAGTCATTCTACAACAAAATATATTGGTAATATGAAATGGTTCACCAAAATTATAAATGGCTAATATTTTGACCAGCTATTTTTAGTGGGTGATTATCAGCTAGCTGATAAATGGCGTTTATACCGTTGCAGCGCGCCCAAGTCGTGACAGTTGTCTTTCAACTAGTACGTAGCACAATCCAAGTGTGATTAGTGAGTGTGCAACCAAGAGAAACCGGCGCGTACCGTCTTTATAAATATCAAGAACCGCCTTCAGCTTACCTGCACAGCTAGAGATACAATACTCTCTCTCTCTCTGATAGATAACATGGCGCGAAAGAAGCAGACAAATGGAGAGGAGATGAGCTGGATCAGCAGGAAGCTATTCTTGTACAACGTTACCATCGGGCTCTACGTACGCCCCGTACGCCTTGGATTGGTGGGAGCGGTACCTCTTCAGTATCCTTCATTCTTCTACAGATACTGTTTAAGTTGTGTCCTGCTTTAAAAAATCTCTACCTTTCGTCATCAGTTGGCTACCCATCAGTGTTTCTGTTTCTTTCTTCCAAGGTAGAAATGGACTCCGTACTTATAACAAGGAATGATGCTCTTATGATGGCAGGTCCTATATATACGTATATAACATTTCGGCAGTTTATAGGTTGGGTGGTTTGTTTTATATTTTTACAATTTGTTGGTTCATTTTCCCTTTCCTTTTGAGCTAGATAAAAATTCCATATCTACAAATTCAAACTTATTCCGGATAAGCACCCTCTTGCTGAACTGGAAACAAACTAGGACCGAACTAGTTGTGTTCCTTACTTATCATTTGGCAGCACAAATACCGGGCATTATGCTTTGCTGATTGATATGACCATTTGGCAACAAGCATCCAATTATTACTCTCTGTTATTAAATTTTTGTCGTTGTTAATTTTTTGAGTTATCTCTAATCATTCATCTTCTTAAAATATAAAATCTATCATATATTTTGTTATAATTTGTTTTATCACTAAATTAAATTCAAATACTACTTATAATTTTGCTTATAATTATCAAACATAATTTAAAAATTCAACGACAACAACAATTTAAGAACAGGTGGAGAGTAAGTTGGTAGGCAGAATTCATAAGTTTTTCGAGACTATGCCGGTTCATAAGGAAGCTAGCTAGGCAGTTTACAATAAAGGTATTATTGTGTTTAGAACATATAATTATTGGCTTTTGTTTTCAAATGTAAACAAAAACATTTTGAAAGAAATCACAATATACTTTTAAACCAAAAAAAATTACCGCTGCACAAAAAGTCCTGCATGCATTTTCCCCATTGCTTCCATTTTCCATTTATGAATGGATAATAAAACACCATGTATACCTATACATACAAGAAAATAATTTGCATTAGAAATCTGTTAATACCATCCATTTGCTGAAATTTTAATATTTAGGGTTACTGCTGCACAAAAAGTCCTGCATGCATTTTCCCCATTGCTTCCATTTTCCATTTATGAATGGATAATAAAACACCATGTATACCTATACATACAAGAAAATAATTTGCATTAGAAATCTGTTAATACCATCCATTTGCTGAAATTTTAATATTTTAATGCATATTGTTGGAAACCTTTAAATGTCGACAGATTGTGTGACATCTGTATGACCAGACGGCAAAGTTATTATACTTTGTATGATGAAAGAAATACATATCAGGTTTTCAGTTACATTGTACTACCTCCGTGCAAATTTGTGCTGGCCGACCCGGTGAATTAAAATATGTAGGTAGTACCTTCTAAGTTCCTGTTTGGTTTTTTTATCAGCTGACTAAAGTTTAGTCACCTTGTTTAATCTCAGTGACTACAACTGTTATATAATGACTTAAATACCTGTAATAGATGTGAAACAGTCAAACAATTTTTTGGAGGTATGTGGTGTCTTTTTTACCTTTTAGTCACTATTAATCACCATAGACTAAAATTTAGTTGATATTTTAGTCACCTTGTTTAGTGTTTTAGTCACTAAATTTTAGTTGGGTCATACCAAATATGCCCTAAATGCATACTTTGTATATTCACTATATCTATTCCACATAAATAACATACTACAGGTTACAGTGAGGCATAGTTTGTGGGGGACCACTGTAGTAAAAACTAAATTATTGGAGGGTCAATGCTAGTCTCTTGTATGTGGCACTCCTTCTGTATTTATATTGTTATTGTTGACTTTTTAAGTTATGTTTGATAATTTGTATTATTAAAAAAATTATCATATATTTTTGTTATGATTTGATTTATCACTAAAGAAATTTTAAATATGACTTGTAATTTTGTATATTGAAATTAATATTTTGAATAAGACGAATGGTGAAACATAGTGTAAAAAGTCAACAATAATAATAATTTAATTATAGAGGAAGTACATTTTTTGTTTTTTGAATTTTGTTTAAGTATACAAGAAAATTAAGCCAAGACGCTAAATAAAACATCAGTTTCAAAAGATAACTTGACATTTATACGTCAAAGAGCTAATATAATTCTATTATGCTCTAAGAGATATGTTAAATTATATTTGGATTCATGAACATCTCAACTATAAGATGTTTCAGTTTTCCTAATTTGTTCTATCATTCTTTTAAAACAACATGTTGGCCATTGCTGCTTTTTGGAAAAACTGTTGGATGGCATACCATTGCAGCCTTAACTTACAGAAGACACGATCCTCTTGGGTCTCGTGTGGTTCGTCTGCTACAATGCAGGCCGACTTCTATGGCATACAATTGACAGGTAAATTTCTTTATCTGTTGTAGTAGGCCGACTTCTATGGCAGACGATTGACAGGTAAATTTCTTTATCTGTCCTCAATGTTCATTTAAACCATATTGTAATAACCCAATTTTTCAAATTTTGGAACTATATTAAAAATACCTCAATAATTAAATAATATGATTTTGTTTGTCGTATTCATGCTTGAATAGATGTATTAGGATTTTATTGTGTGAAAAAGTATTTTAAAATCGATTTTGTGTAGTGCAGAAAACAAAAATGTTCTTTCTTCTTAATGCACAGACAGAACACCTGCCACTGTTTCATCAAAAAAGTATAGAAAACAGAAATTAGAAATAGAAAAGAAAAAGAAAAACTCATCCTAACCTTTGGGTCATTTCCCCCACCCCATCCACTTCTCCCCATTTCCCCCTTTCTCGCTGCGTGGCCTGCCAGCCCAATAGCTACTCAGGCCAGTAGAAGCAAGCCGCCACCCACGCCCGCCTCGGTCGGCTTACTCGGCCCATCCCCACACCTCAGCCCAGCCGTCACATCACCACCGCATCACAACTGACTTGGATTTGCCCAACCGTGTCTTGACGTTCGTTCCTTGGTTTCCATGAACCCTTGTCCCCTATAAATAATGCCCCATTGTGTTGTTTTTGCTCGCCCCACCACCTCTCATGACCCCGCACGCTCCAGTGCCACCACCACTAGTGTTGTCATCACAACGACTCGACATCTGGCAAGATGAACCCGATCCAGACATCACAGATTTTCCGCCATGGTTCCCGAGCTCATGTCACACCTGCCGGATTTGACCTCATTGAAGCTCAGCCACCTGACCGCCTTCTCAATGCCACCAATGGATAGAGCCACCTCACCATCGTCGTGCACCCTCCTCCAACAACCCTTGACCCCCACGTGACCCCACACTAAGAATTCTAGTAAGCTCCTCTTTGTT
Organism: Sporobolus alterniflorus; assembly: GCA_008808055.3. NCBI lineage: Eukaryota > Viridiplantae > Streptophyta > Magnoliopsida > Poales > Poaceae > Sporobolus > Sporobolus alterniflorus. The sequence goes on along the minus strand of VSTD030000066.1, from coordinate 2,419 downwards.
TTGTTCTAGTTCCCTTCGAGATTCAAGCCCTATAGCACGGGTTAGCCAACACTGGTGTTGGCGCTACCGTTGATGTTCCCTGATGCACGCCGCTCGTTGTCTATTTAAATCCTAGTCATTAGACGCAATCCGGGCGACCTAGATTGGATCGCACCGAAGCAATATGCATGAACCCGGTCCACAGTAGACATGTATCCACCACTTTTTTCAATTTAATTTAATTCATTATTCCTTTACTATGTCATGCTTACGTCAGGCTTACGTAATAACTAGGTTTTCAATTCAAAAGTAACTTGTAATTAACCCTAATTTTACAATTAGACCCTTGTACTCTTTATATAGTCTGCTTTAATAAACATATTTTACACCGTTGTTCCTATTCTTTCCATTAATTACAATTATGCACCTAAATCTTCTATTTTTACATTGAAACCCCTACACTTTTCATAATTTATGTTTTGGTCCTGCCTTTTTACAGAAACACCACTGACCTTTTTATAAATTTTATTTTAGTCCAAGCCATTTAAACTTTAGCCCCTATAATTTCCTATAATTGCATTTTGGCTCCTGAACCCCTCAGTTTTTACACTTTAGTCCCTAGAACTTTAGAACATCATAATTTTTTACTCAAAGCACCTTTTTAAATTATTCTTGCACTCACACGATCATAGCAACATGTTGAATCTTTTAGGGCAGCTCTTGTGACCATTAGGTAATGGTTGGTGTGAAGGTTCTTAGTGCGCTTGCATTGCTTGTGTAACACTCTGATTTTCAAAAAGAATAGAATTCTATAAGGTTATACATTTAAATAAATAATTATTTGTCGCATTCATGCCGTTGCATATTTTTCTTGGTGTGATAAAGTGCTATTGTATTTTATTGTGCGAGTAGAAGTCGTTGAAATTCAAATTTGATTTGAATTTAAATTGATTTGTAGTTTATAAAATGGTTTTGAAAAAGAAAAACATTTTCTTATTTGAATTCGGTTGTTGGGCCGAATCTTTAGTGAGGCCCAGCCGACCTCCCCGCATGCGCGCGGCCTGTGCGGCCCAGCCGGCCAGCGCCGCTGCCTAGCGGTTCGCGGGCGCACACCCGCGTAGCGAAGCCGAATACGACCCATTAAGCCGAGTCCAACCCGATAGCGCTGGATCCGACCCGATAGGAGGCTAACCCGACCCGAATCCGCTATCATACCTGTTAAGGCGATCGGTTAAATCGATTTATCCCCTTTTCGATTTCTTCCGAATCTTCATGAGATAGAGTTCAATTCAAACTAGGAAAGTGTTAGAGTCTTTACCGTCTACGATTCGGTGCAAAAAGCCTTATATATAGTGTCCGTTCCACGGCTAATTTTGACCCGCAAAGATTGAAACCCTAGCCGCCGTGTTTAGCTCACCATCGCGTCGGTGTGCCGCTGCCCATGGTGATCGTGCCGCCCCTTCCGGCCCGCAAAGATAGAAAAATAATTCTGAAAATTCCCGGCGCCTGTTAATTTTGTAAAAACACCTCTAAACTTTTCCAAAATTATGTTTTAGTCCATGCAATTTTACATTTAGGTCCATGCTTATTTTTTTATAATTACAATTAGGTCCTTATCTTAATTAATCTATTAGTACTAACTACATATTTAATCTATTAACTTCAAACCCTCATAACTTCTTAACTGTAACTCCGATTTAGGTGATTCTTGCGCTCGCGTGTTCATAGCAATGAGTAGAATCTTTTGGTACTGTATAATTAGAATTTTGGTACTGTTTGGTGTACTATTTATTTATTTACTTATAATTGCTTGTTTTCGATCGCTATCGTTAGGCGCCAATGACTTTGGGAATCTTCAAGAACTTGACTTCCAAGACTTTGAGCAGCAGCCAGCGGGAGAGCAAGGCAAGTGACCCTTGACCATTTTGTTCCAAAATGCTTTCTCTCTCTAGTATACACAATGGTCTGCATGCTTTAATACTGTATCTAAGCCTTATACTTTAGGATTTGGGTTCATACTTGGTTAGTTATGCTTAGCAATGCAGTGTTGAGTGTCGTGTAGGTCTATCCATCTTTATGATGTTGAGTTTGACTTGTGGAATGTTGAGAGCGTTGGTCTTCCATCCGTCGTGATGTGAGGTGACCGTGGTGAGGTTTGAGCAAGACTTGGAATGGTGGAGACGGTTGGAATCCATTAGGTGATGTGGTTCCTCATGCTCGAATCTGCTAAGGACCGAGTCATAGGAGTAGACACCCTAGGACAACAGGTGCCGCCACGTGTTCGGTATGAAATGGCTTGCTTACTAATTAGGGATGCTGTGGGAAGTGTGCCTTACTCGGATGAGTGAGAATTTGGTGTAGTTACTCGCCCAGGCTCATATGGTGCAAGAGGGGCTGTGGTACCATGACTACCCCGGGAAACCTTAGCATTGCTATGGTA